>JASDQU010012786.1:53911-71776 GCA_032191745.1 Picea mariana
ACAGAGCTTATTTCACACAAAGGTTTTTCTTCTTTAGTTCCCAACAATCACAGTTTCAGGTCCCAGCAACAGAACCATTTGTTGGCACAGAGCAGACCTAGGGTTCAACGCTCAAGAGCGCACCAACAAAACCCTAACTACCGGCCCTTTCGGCAACACCTGCGAAGCAGATGAAGTCTCACCCGAGGTAGAGCCAGGGGTGGTTGTAGGACTCAGATGTATGCAACCTTAGTTGGGACACTGATATGTGATTATATCTTTTACAGGGCACTTAGCATAGATCATTCATCAATATTTAATCCTTATGGTACTTCGCAGATAACACAGAGCATCATGGGGAATACTTATACTAAATATGATTCAGTACTTAGCCACATAAATATAGGTTAGATTCAACAGATCAAGCACTAAGCATCTTATATATCAGATCTAACATTTATTCATATATCATCAGCACATAGCATAACTAGATCTATTTAATCACATCAAACACTTAGCCAAGAAAGAGATAAACACATTAGGACAAAGTACAGAGCATAATGAACACAGTTACCATGGTTCACCCCCACCCTGGGGCTACGTCCACAAAGTCTTCTTCTTTATATTATCTCAGTCAAGCGGTTACAACACAGAGCTTCAGTGACCCTTACTTCTCACAGAACAAAAGATCTGCGCAGCTCGCTAGATCCTTCTTCCTTGCACTTCAGCACAAAGCTACAACAACTTGCACTTAGCTTTTCAATCTCTTTACAATCATTCACATATCACTTGCAATATACTCAGATCCAGCTGCTAGCACTAAGCCTTTAGCTATACATCACATAGATGTACTACTACTTCTTCTTCTCCTCTTACTTACATTGCCTAATTATCTATTTATAGATTACAAAATGGGCCTAAGAGTGGGTAAACCCACGGGCCGACATCCCTTTCCCATTACATCAACCCAAAACCCTAAAATGGACCCAAAAACAGGTCTTGCTTCCTTAATTTCTGCTTTGCGTTGCGCTGCATCTTTGGCAAGCTGTCGCAGTCCCAAAAATAGTCAAATATGACCAAGTATTCTTCAAAACTTGGTCAAGGGCCAACAGTCTTTATTTCCTAACAATCTGGAAACCCTAACTAGATTCTATGGATGAAACAAGTAAACAACATCACCCATGAATATTAGTAATTTTTTCTAAAATATACCTTCAAGGTGAATAGTTGATGATATTTATTTTTCTTTAAAAGAAAATAAAATTGATATTTGGAAAAAAGAAGTATTCATGACACCTAAGAAAGGGTGCATGTTAAAAATTACAAAATTAAACAAAATGAAAATTAAGGATCATTTCATGTTTTGGAATTTAAGATAATAACTAAGTTTGCATGAGTTTGGGTGGAATATTTGAACATGCTAATAAATACAAGGGTACCCCATGGGTTTGGGGGATAATGAAACAATACTGAAACTTTGCCAAAATTTTGTTAGATAGTTTTGTGCCAAAATTTTGTTAGATAGTTTTGTGTCATGAATTGGTGAGGTTGGCTTTGCAGTGTTGATCAAATATTGTGGTAGAATAAAACCATCAAATTATTTCTTATTGAAATCTTGGTCTTTCTTATTAAAGAAGTTTTGGTGGAGGGGACATGTCCACTAAAGATAAAAGAGGTACCGTTCCCATTGGAGCATATCTAACCTTGTTTCTTTCATTATGATTTTTTCCTTGGTGTGATTTCACATAGCTCAGTGGGATTCAAACAAGAAGATTACTCGAGGTGGTTGGGTGGAAAAGATTAGTTGGTAAAAAAAAAATGTAGATGATCAATTCAACCACATGATTCAACATCTTCACTCAAATATATTGTTTGAATTTGTTAATATTATTACAACATTACTAGTTATATGATTTTTCTCATATTTTAATGATTAAATGACTAAATTCTAACCCAACTGAAATCGATGGTAGTGAGTGTTTATTAAACCCCATTGAAAGGGTTGATTTTAGAGCTTAACCTTCATGTTGAATTATTATTTATTATTTTGACTTAGTCTATATGTGAAGTGAATTCATGATGAATGATTATTCATATAATTTATGAATAAGTCTATATGTGAAGTGAATTCATGATGAATGATTATTCATATAATTTATGAATAATACGTTAATTTTTTGGAATTTTCGTAATTCTTAAAGTTCAAAGTGAATATTTATAATGAGACCAAAAAATATGGGAGAGGGATTCCTCAATTCAAAATAGTGCAAAGGATGCCAATGATGTTTTATTAAAATTCACTTTTGTTATCATTATGTAATTACTAATGAATTTGAAAATTTATATGATTTACACTGTAATTAAAAAATAAATTTGAAAATTCGTGTGATTGTCATTGTATTATAATTGAATGTAATGTTTTCATAATTTCGATTTGTGTAACAAAATATTTAGGATTTTCCGTAGCTTTCATAGTGGATAAAAGGGCATTAAGAGTGAACTTGATTTCCTATGTATTGTTGAATATGGGTTTCCTCTTAAAACAAAACCCAAAATTTCTAAAGCTTTATTATTTTGAAATTTAAAAAGAAAAATATTAAACTTATTTTTAAAATAAAATTTGTTTGATTTTATATATGTTTTTTTTTTTTTTAATAGGTTTGATAACTTAATTGTTTTCTTGAAAAACAATACCATGTGTTTCACAAATGCTTGACCATTTATCTAAGCAAAGGCTTTACATGCAACACCATGTGTGAAGTTCTTGAATGCTTCCATATACCCATGTTGGCCTTTGCCATGGGCTTCCCATGGTTGGCATCACCATGGCCACCCACCATGTTCACCACCATAAATTAAGCTTCTATCATGTAAAAAGCAAAGAGAGACATACTTGTGGCAAACCATCTTTTCCTCCATTCCTGGAAACTTTGTTGTACATGATGTTGAAACCATATGCTTATTTTGAAGACTAAGGTTTGTTTTAGGGTATATTGAAATGTTGGTTATGTTTATCTTGTGGTTAAAAAAGTGACATAGTGATGTAATGGTTAGTTAGATCTCATATGTAAGTGTTATTTACTTGGTTAATCATAATATATGGTTAGTTAGATCTCATATGTATGTGTTATTTACTTGGTTAATCATAATATATATTAACTTTGGTCGAATCCATAATCTTGAAAAACATAATAGATTTTGATTTTGAGACTTGCTTAAGCTTTTGATGTTACTATGAAATATGAATATAATAGAATTTGATTTTTTGATTTTGAAACTTGCGTAACCTTTTGATGTTGATATGAAATATGAATAGAACATAAGAACATACAAATCTAATTGTTTTTTTATTTCTTCTAAAAAATGGCATCAAATTTTCTTTACAATTATATTTTCATCATTGTTCAATGTAGATCTTATTGTCAATGCGTGGAATTTGTCAAAGAACTTGAAAAATAAGCCACCTTCATTCACGCTTAAAAAAAAATACGATGGGACTCAAAGAACTTGAAAAATAAGCCACCTTCATTCACTCTCAAAAAATTTATGGGACTCAAAGGCAATAGGGTTAGGTTAGGTTCCAAATTAAATCACTACTTATGAAGAAAGGGATTCGATATGATTTTGTTTACTTAATTTTTTAATTTTTTAAAAAAATAAAAATAAAACAATAGTGTTTTTATAGAGAATAAAGTATTTATGTATAAAGAAAATTAAGTAGTTTAAGTTTTCCATTTTTTTTGGATTTATTATTATTGGAAATTGTTTGGATAATGTTTGTCAAATTTATATGGTATTAGCTAAACGTTTTATTTTTTGGGTTTATTTTTGTCGGAATCCGGTTATGTAAATTTGGACAAAATCACTATTTTTTGTTTAAATTGTATTTTTGAATGCATAAATGAATTCAACATGCACTCTTATTATACAAACTTAGCCACTCAAATCTACATATCCAACCATTCCTCATTGGATTTCGGGAAAAATCAAACCGAAAAAAAATCCAAAAGGTAGAACTACGCTAAATTATATTTTTGAATTGATAAACTTATTATTTATAATATATAAATGGATTTGAAATCCTCAAATACACTTTTTTTCCACAAGAAAAAATGCTCATTATATTTATAATGTATGGTATTACCAAAATTGCATTGACTGCTTCCCAAGATGGAAACGAAATCACCAATCCAAAATTATAAGATAGTCTGTCCAGAATTACATTATAGTCTGTCTGGTAGAATACACAAACAACTCAGAGATGAGTCTTCAATATCTCTGCTATCCGACTATAAGAGTTTTTACAAAGTAGATATGCAAGTCAATATAGGAAATATTCCGATCACAATATACCAAAAACTAGATATTGTATCTTTGATAGCCTCTAAAAAAGGTATAAATAATGTGTCGGCCCCACTTGGCCATCTTTCCACTGGTGGAATGTGAGTTTCCCCTCCTCTTGAAGCACACTTTTTGAGAGAAGATGAGCCTCCAAATTTAATTCCCGGTAAATGTGAGTGAATTTGATCTGAGTAAAACCTTTGATGAGTTTGAAGATTTTGTCTTTCCAACATTCCAGGGAAATGACCTGTAACTTTACTTTGTTGTTTATCAAATCTATAATAATTCTGGAGTCGCAAAAAACTTGTAGATCCAAAATGTGAAGTCTAGTAGCCAGGGCGAGTGTGGCCCAGGTGCCAAGAAGTTCATCTTTGGAATTTGTGCCAGCTCCACAATTGTAGGCCCATTTAATTATGGTGTGGTCTGCAAACTTGATCAGACCTCCATCTCCACACTGTTGATCGAAGTTTTGTGAGGCACCATCAAACCAGGGAGTACTCCTACCCTGAAGAAAGGTAGGCTGTAAAAATATCAGAGTAGGATCTTTCATTGTCTTGTTACCCTCCAGATCACCCAGATGCTTGTAATAAATATCATGAGTAGAAGGTGGTAGTTGTTCAAAGATAGTCTTGTTGCACACCAACCAGATGTGCCAACTAACCAGTGCGGGAAGATGCGGGTACAATGACTCCTCCTTTGTCCAGTCCTCTAGAAAATTATTCAGGAAGGAACCCGTCCAAGTAGTCTTGAGCTTCAGTGCAATTATGAGTCTACTCCAAACTTGTTGTGTGAAGGTACAATCAATAAATAGGCATGTTATAGATTCAAAGTCCAAATGACACATATGGAAAATGTTTGGTCCTTCCCAACCACGATGTGGTAATTTTTCCTAGTTCAGAATTTTGTTTACTGCTGCGAACCAAGTGAAAAGTTTGATTTTTAATGGGATATTCCAGTGCCAAAGGTGCTTCCTCTAGCCAGTACACTTCTGGTTCCATATGGTAGAGGAAATAGCCTCATATAATTTTTTTACATAGATGTTTCCGGATATATCACCCTCAGTCCAAATAAGCTCATCATCCTGGTCCCGAAGTTGTATCCCCGCTCCAAGTAGTTCCCTACAAAATCGCTTCCATTCCAATGCCAGATTCCCCGAAAGGCCAAGGTCTGAGCAATCCTTCCACTGTGTACTTAGAGACCCCTGGTCTGTAGATCCCTTGGCCTAGAAGAGATAGAAAATGTGTTGACAGTGTAATACAGTCAGGAGCTCCCGAGATAGGTAAGTTGTAGACCCCAATCCAAAAATGGCATCCCGACCCATGTGGATAGAGTGGACCGATCTAGGTTTCCAACATAGCCAGTGTTGGATGATATTCAAGAATTTCAGAAGCAATTTCCAAATTGGGGAAGCATTAGATGGACTGGTACAAGTTTGTCTGAGCTAACTCGAAACAAAACTATGTGGTAGATATTTTCCAATAATAACCTGGTGCCATATCCCATCTTGTGTCAGCACACGCCAGAGTGTATTGGACGCTAGAGATTTATTAAAGAGAAAGACGTTTCTCAACCTCCAACCACCCACCAGTTTTGGTTTAGCAATAGAATTCCAATTGCAGAGATGTAGGTGCTTTTTGTCACTGCCTCCCGACTAGAGAAACATGAAGATCAACTGACGAATCCTGTTTAGTATAGTTATTGGAATAAGAACCAATACCATCCAGTAAACTACCTGGCTCTCCAAGACTTATTTAATCAAAACAAATGTCCCTCTGAGTGAAAGCCACCTGTTGCGCCAGTGCCCAATTTTTTTTTCAAATTTAATGAGTATCCGTCTCCAATCCGCCACTTTATAACAGTTTGGTTTGAGGAAATAACAAATATATCTCAGGCCAATAAAGGTCTCCAGGAAGTTGTACGTGAAGATGTCCTTGAAGGAATCTAAGTCCACTTCTAAAAGACGAGAGTAGTGAAAGGTAGATTTTGTCACATTGATCTAGAGCCCCGATGCTCGACACAAGGTTTTGAGAATGTAGTCTATCTCCTTCCATTGCTGTAAGTTATCTTTGGTCGTTATGAGAACATCATCCACGAGAAAAATGTGGAGAATCTTAACCAACCTTGAAACCTTAATACCAGTAAGCCTCCCTTCATGCTGACTGTTTTTGAGAAGAATTCTCAAACCTTCCATTTCCAGGATGAACAATAAGGAAGAGAGTGGGAAACCCTGCCTCAGACCTCTTTCATTATGGAAGAAAGGGGTTGCCTCCCCATTAGCCAAAACCTCTATGGAAGAAATAGTGATGTAGCCCATAATCCACTTTGTGAAATGAATACCAAAACCAGATTGTAGGAGAATTAATCTCAGATAGTCCCAGTTAACACAATCAAAGGGTTTTTTGAGATCTATCTTTAATATAAGTGCCTGTACCTTTTTCAGTTTAATTTTGTGTATAACTTCTTGTGCAGTACCAATGGAATTGAGGATTTGTCACCCTTTAAGGAAACCCAGCTGTTCTCTAGATATAATTCTATATAGATAAGGTTTGATCCTATTAGCTAGAATTTTTGTAATAATTTTATAACAAAGGTTGCACAAAGCTATAGGCCTATAGTTTCCTAGAGAAATTAGATGGTTGTATTTTTGAATAAGTGTCAATAAAGTAGAGTTTAAAACCCGAAGTCTTAAAAAAAATCTCGTAGGTCATCAAAAACAAGCTCAAAGAAGTGTAGATAAAACTCGATATTCCATCCGTCGGGTCCATGAATTTTGTCCCTTTTGAAAGAATTAAGAACATTCCATATCTCCTCTTTAGTACATGCTCTAGAAATTTTCTCAGCTTCCACATCACTGACAAGTCTAGGAAAATTTCCAATGATGGCTTCTTGGTCAAAATATTTTTTAAGTTCCATATCACTGTAGGAGTTTTTGAAGTAACGGTGGGCCTCATAAATGAGGTTGTATTGTCCCGAGATAATGACATCTGCATCAATATTTAATTCCCAAATATTCTTGTGGTTTCTTCTGTAGCTTGCAAAGTGGTGAAATAATTTTGTATTTTGATCCCCACACTTTATCCAGATTGCTTTGCTATTCTGACGCAAATGTTCTTCTTCGGACAGTAGGAGCCTATTCCTCTCCTCCTCTAATGTCTTTAAGTTAAGTTCCTGTTTAGGTGACCTAGTCCCCACAGTATGATCCATGATCAAAGTCTGTATACTTTCTTCCAGCTGTGTAATTCTAAAAGTGTTTTTAATTTTCTGTAGTATATCCCAATTTTTAACTTTATTTTTCAAGTGTTTGAATTTCCACGCTAGCCGTCTCTGTAATCTAATTCTTAGAGAAAATTCAGGTCAGTCCAAACCTCATTGACTAACCACAAAAAGTCTGGTTCTTGTAGCCACACCAGATTGAATTTGAAAGGCTAAGACAACCGATAAGAGGAGTAGTCAAACTGCAATAAGATAGGGGCATGGTTCGATAGGAAAGGTTATTCTACCCAATATCGGTACCTTCTCGAGAGTTGTAAGATATTTTCATAAATGAAAACACGATCTAGTCTCTTGGATATACTCTCCAAACTGACTCTACCATTCCTCCAGGTAGGTACTGCAGCAGTCGAAAGAATATCCATGGGATTATTGCTGATAAATATCTCTCTTAACTGAGTGGCCTCCTATTCTTGTAATGTTGTATCCCCCCACACCTCATCTACAGATAATGTGAAGTTAAAATCACCCACAAATATGAGATTGGGTTTAGATAGAAGGCCAAGTGCAGAGACTTTATCCCAGAAAGTGATCTTGTCTATACAGGGGCCATACACATTGAGAAGAGTAAACTATCTTTTCTTTACACAACAAGTACCTGTCATCAAAATACCACCACAACATAAGAAAGGTTCCAGGTCAAACTTTATGGGATCCCAGGCTACCAGTAACCCTCCCAATTTTTCAACTGATCTTACAACACTGAAAAACCACCGGGGTCTTAAGCCACTAAGGAAAGCCAGAGCTTGCTGCTCGTCGACTAGTGTTTCTTGTAAGAATATAATGTCAGGTAGAGTTCTGTCGATAAGTCGCCTCAGGGAAGAATTTTTGAGGGCACCTCCCACCCCTCTGATATTAAGGGAGAGAAGTATCATGATCGAGACTTGGCTAGGGATTTAATGCCTCTAATCACCCCAAGATCAGAAGTGTCTGAAGTGGAAGAATTTGTGAGAGTAACATAAGAGAAAGATTGTTTTTGTGCACTGCGAGTTTTGATAGGCGAGCTCTCCAATACGAAACCTCGAGACCAGAAGAAGTATTTCTCAGAAGTAACACCGATTTTATTGCAGGGAGAAGAAGTGGAGGATTCCAATTTATCTCTGATGATATGAGACCTTCCTTGAAAAGTGGGAAGAGGAATGGTTAGCAGTGTCTCTTTAGTAGTAGGAACCTGAGCAGTCAGAATGATCCCCAGAGTAGTAGTGCCAGGAGCTATTCTCCTTGAGTCGGTGGGAATATCCCCTACTAACTCAGAGGCTTCAGAAGGTAGACCTGTTGCACAAAGGGTAGATGGGATAGTAGAGTTGAAAGGGTTGGAAGGTAAGGAGACTCCACAAGGAGCCAAAGGGGGAGCCCTACAGTCTTGAGAGGAAGATGACAACTGCAGAGGTGGTAAAGTATGTGAACCCACTCGGTCCACGGAAGGTGGAATAGTAGTGGACGAAACCTGCAAAGGTTTGGTCAAGGTATCCCATGTAGGTCCTATCCCCAAGAAAAAAAAAGATTCCAAAGAATCTCTTTCCCAAGATGACAGGGTGAAGTAGAAAGAAGGACATAGGAGCTTGAGCTTACCCGTGAGAGTGTAAGGTGGTGTAGTTGGCTAGTCCCCTTTATTCACATAGTCTCCAACCACCACATCAAAAGAGTCTACACCTGGAGAGTCCTCCCAAGATTGTTTTCTAAGATAAGAAGATTCTGACTCTTCTTCTTCCATATCTCCAGTGCAATCACGACATAGGTGTCCATTCCAGCAACAACAAGTGCAATGAAAAGGAACAAGAAGGTAGTCCAGGCATTGTGTCACAGTGCAACCCCGTCAGAAAATTTCCAAAGTCTCCAGTAGTCCCACATGTATATCCATATCCACCAGAATCCTAGGCATCCTTCTGTCAGAACCCTTAAGTAAACTTTCATCAAGACTAATAAAACAACCTAGTTCATGGCCAATGGAAGCAAGAGATTTCTCTGTCCAGAGTTGGAGAGGAATACCAGGTAGTAATACCCACAGGTGGTGAAATTGAAAGTAATTCGTGGAAGGGTCAAAACTAACCCGCCATCTTTTGAGCATTAAATTGCAACCAATAATAGCATAGAGTGAATCTAAAATCCGCTGCGAATCCTCCGGTGTCTTGAAAAGTAGACCAAACCAGGCATGAGAGAGGTAAATGATTTTCGGGACATTGCCCAACAAGGGAGACTGGGCACTCGAAATCCAGGACGGGAGAGAGCACTTACGCATTATGCAGTAGGAAATTCTACCCACAAGCGCACACTCTCCTCCAAACCCACATCAGACACCATGATTAACCTGCATTTGGCCTTGGTGGGTTTCCACGCGTGCTTAGTGCCAGAGTTCCTAAGAAACCATTTCTCCAAGGAGGGGAGACCCGTTCGATACCTTGCACTCCGGTTCAAACCAACATGTGAACACCTGAACAAAGAAACTAGACCTGGAAGCGAGGCGGGAGGTGATAGTGAGATGAGTTCAGGAGGAACTGAGGAATCTAGAGGTGTTAAAAAGTTGCGACCTTCCAAGGAAGGAAGAATAGGGAGTAACAACATCACTTAATACAACTAGATTATGTAATGTTAATACATAATATTTTCAATTTTATAAATTCAAAATGATTCTTTCCCAATTTCAAATAAAAAATACCAAATTTTTTACTAAATAAAGTATTTACTTATTAAGATATTTACTTATTGAAATGTTATCTATACTAAAATAGTTTTCAAACAATTTGAATTTATTGATGGTTTCTGAGATATCTCATTTTCTTTTTAGAGAATGCATACATATGGTTCTTCATGTGTTTTATTATTTTGATTATCCATTCAATGGTCATGGTCTTGAAAATTCTCTGGGGATAATATCAAGGATTTTCAAATCAAATCGATTGCATCCACATGATATTTTTCTTTAAAGAGTAATGATGAGTATATTTATTAATGGAGTTGATTATCCATTTAATGGTGTTGAAAATTCTTTGGGGATAATATCAAGGATTTTCAAATCAAATGCATTGCATTGACTACTTTGTATGCTATTTTTCTTTAAAGAGTAATGATGAATAAATTTATTAATGGAGCCACGTGAATACACTATGTTGGTATGTAAATGTATATTGAAATTGAATATCTTTAAATACTTATTAGTCCCTAACATGGGATTATAGCAATGAGTTTTCTTTTGATGTGACATTAATTTGTTTTTTACCATAAATTTGTGTATGCAATGTAATGTTTAACATAGGAAAACAAATATAGATTTTTGGATATAATAAAAATATTTGTGTTTCTCATTTCTAATTGGTTGATAAAATTGAAGTGTTATTGCTCCCTTCACATCTTTCAATATATAGAATTAATTACATAATCAATGAATTTCACCAATCACCACATCTAAATATAAAAAGATGTACTATGTATTTCTTATTATGCATTATTATATTGATGTTATATTTATTATCTAATATATTATTTATTATTATATTTATGTTATATTTATTATCTAATATATTACTTACATTATATTTATTATGTAATATAATAAATATTATATAAAATTATATATTATTAAATTTGAAAGGTTTATTTTCAAAAAGAAAAAATGAATATTTTTAAAATGCAATTTGCATTTGGCTAGCTGAACTTAATTGGAAGGAAATTTAGGTTAATCCCAAAACTATACAACATCCACATTAAAGTAAAAATGTGGTCAAAGATCCTAGCCAATACGACATATGACAAATCTATAAACTAAGTGTCATGGAGCAACACGTCTTCCTCCATTCCTTGTGAGTCTAGGTCGAATTCTTTGAATTCCAATCTTTCTGACGGTATAGTTATCAGTGTTAATTTATTTCATTTAAAATCTTTACAAATTGATTTCTTTTAAGACTATGAAACTAGCCCCTAGTTAACATATTGTTCATGTTTCACAGTAATCATCATCATCAATAATTAGAGGGTGTCAGCTATCATCTCCATTTCCAAATCTACTTGGCAGGGACTAAGATGCCATGCAACCCTTATTTAATTAGATTATGTGAAATTTCTCTTGGGATAATATCAAGGATTTTCAAATCAAATGCATTGCATTCACTACTTTGTATGATATTTTTCTTTAAAGAGTAATGATGAGTATATTTATTAATTGAGTTACGAGAATACACTATGTTGGTATGTTAATGTATATTAAAATTGAATATCTTTAAATACTTATTTTATTATTAGATTATGTAAGGTTAATATCTAATATCTGCTGTTTTATCAATTCAAAATAATTTTTGTTGAATTTCATGTAAACAATGTACTTTCCTTTCCCATTATTTTAAGTGGTTGAAAAAGATCACTTTATAGTATGTATAGACTATGGTTAAATAGATAAATTGTAATTTTAATAAAAAATGATAACAAACATATTTTGATATTCTTTTGAAGAATCTTGAAGTGTTAAAATCACAACATAAAGCTTAAAAAATAATAGCCATGTTTTTGGACATCCATATAAGAGAGGATTTGTTTTAGATATCCATATGATAGAGAGGATTTGTTCTAGGTATCCATATGATGGTCAACACTCCATTTTGGATTCATATCTTGAGCATACCAAAAAACATGTTCAACCATGGAAACCAATTCCCTTTTAAATTTCAATTATCACATTTGATTTGTTAGCTATAAATCCTATTAAGAAATAAGAATTTGTGGGAGGCCTCTAGGCCTATTTCAAATGAGTTAATTTTATAAAACAATATAAGTTCATGGAATATATCCTACTTACATTATGACCCTCTAGGAATATGAAAATTTAACGTGATTGTATCCATGTCTTATTACTTAAGCTAAAATATCTATGATTTTGAGCTTTGTGAGATCCATATAAACAAGGGTTAAAACATATTGATAATCAAGACCACTAAGTCTATGATTATTATTTTTATATTTTCACAAGAATAGAATATTTTTTTTTATTAAGATCAAACAGTGTGAAGACATGCCAGAGGATTACAAAATGAGCAGAATTTCAACAAGTAAACCTCTATCAAGCCTAATCTGAAATAAAAAAATTCCTACCAGATTTAAAAAATATCTAATTGTATATATTTTGATGAAGGCCCATGGGATATAATTGCAAAAAAAAAACATGAACTAAGTAGAAGTGGAGAGATCCTTCCTACCTAAGATACAACTGATAGAGCCAGGAGCAGAGGAGTTTAAATCCAACTATGACTAAAACTTTGCCAGACATGAGGTAGCTTCAGAGATGTCATTAGATGAACTGGGAGGAAAACCAAAGTTCTGGAAAAGAAAAGACACAAAGGGGTTGAGGACGACATAACATAGTCAGGGTGATGATTCCAAGGAAGTATGTGGTCAGACACCAATATCGTGTCCAAACATGATTTCCTTCATGTGAGAAATGTGATGTGGGGGAAACATTAAATTGATAAAAAGGTTCATGGAATAGGAATCAATGCGGGATCCCCATTGAACACAATAACCCCAAATTTTTTCCTTGTTTCCTCATTTGCGAGTTAATTTTCCTCCTTATTGTTGGATCTAAGAACATGGAGGAATTCCACATGTTTGAACATATGTATTTCCTCATGTATTCGGAAGAATATGGAGCAGGGATGAATGTTGATAGGTAGTGTCCTTGACCGAGCCTTCCTGATTATTAATTTTGAGTCACCGAGGACTTTAAGACTTTGAATACCCTATGAATTGGCCAAAGATAAACCCTTAAAGAGTGCATATGCCTCGGCCTGATTATTGGTTTCTTGTCCAATATTCCAAGCAAATGTGAACTTGATGTTTCTTTCAAGGCCATGGAGTACCCTAGCCACTCTTTCCACCTTGGATTTCCATTTCAAATCTCCGTCAAAACTGAGGACATGCCAAGTATTGCGGTTTCTCCATTGGGAGAATTCCATGGGAAAAAATTGAAGTTTCCAGAATAATCTACAAGGAATATGAACTGTGGGGGGAGGCTGAAGAGAGAATTGATGACACCAATCAACTTCCCAACTAGCCATAGGCTAGTGTGGGAAGTACTATCTAGATTTGGAATTAAAACACTCAAAGAGAAGATTGACATATTTTCTTGACACAGATGAGGGGTGGACTTTATCTTTAGAAAATAAATCTTTGTTTCTTGCTAGAATAACTTCTAGAAAATATATTTTGGGATAAGCACCCATAACCTTTTGAAGATGGGCTTGTTTAGGGATGTCCCATTGTAGGAGAATTGCATCTGTTAAAGATATTACCAAGGGAAGAAGGCCAATGAACTCTTTGGAACAATCCTTAAGGAGCAACTTGCCACACAACTTGGGAAAAAGGACATTCCAAAAACAAACTTGCATGAGGTCTCTTGAGTAGCACAATAGAGTACAAACCTGAATTGGCCTCTTAAGCCTCTTTTGATTAAATTTTCCCTAGTTAGAATTTTACCGTGCACTAGTGTCCAATAGAATGTATTGAATTTTGGGAGGCCATCTTGGTTCCATATAACCATCCAAATATTTAAGGGAGTAGATAACACATATTTAGATAACAAGAATTTATATCCTTTTATGAATATGTGGTTCAAGGTTCCCTAGCCTCTAGAATCATTGTCCCTTCTATGAATGGGAGCATGGCCTTGGAGGCAAAGAGTGAGAGCATGAGTTAGGCCAAGAAGGTGGGCAGGGAGATCACCAAAATCCCAGCCTGAACAACAACTCGTATACCTATTCCAGAGTGAAAGATCAAAGAGAGACTACGTACCATGATCCTGCAGCCAGGTGGAAAGAGGAAGAAAGAGAGGGTCTTGCTGCAAAGGAGGAAGACCCATAATGTTGTCATATTGAAACGATATGTTCCTTCCATTCCCAGGAATCCAAGTGAGGCAGATTTGAATCAGGGGAAGATAATTTTTCAGTAGATGCCAAATCTGTGAACCACTTTGATCAGGGGGGTTGTTGTCTAAACTTATAGGTCTTTCAACCATTAGGTACTTATGATGGATCACCCTTTTTCACCACTCATTTTCCACTAAAACCAACCTCCAAAGAAGTTTGGATCTCAAGGATATGTTGAAAGAATCAAATCCTTTATTCCCAATCTTCCATTCGATTTTGGTGCCCTAATAGTAATCCAATTTACCAGATGAAATATTTTGGTTTTGGATCTTCCTCCTTACCATAGGAAGCACCTAATTTCTTGAGCGATAGAAAGTTTGATCCTAGCTAGTGCTAGGAGAGAAGAAAATTGGAATATTGGGAGATCTAATATTATCCATCATCTATCTCTTTTCCCCTTGATCAATTTTTATCCTAGGAATGGATTTCTAAACTCTCTCCTTATATAGTCCTCTACTAGGAGACACTACCATCAAAATAAAGAGGATGGGGGATAGAGGACATATCTTCCTTAAGCCCATGAAAATATTGAAAAGAGGGTTTGGTCATCCATTCACTAGAGGGTAAATCCAAGGTTCACTAATGCAATCCAAAATCCACGACATGATCTCTTCATTGAACCCAAATCTGATTAAGACTACAAAGAGGAATCTATGATTGACCCTATCAAAGGAATTTTCCATGTCGATTTTGATAACCATTCCTTTCCCTCCACATGTATGAATTGAATATATGGCCTCATGGACTTTGAATATATTATCCACCATCTATCGTTTTTCCATAAATCCATGCTGGTTTGGAGATATAATTTTGGGAGATATGGCTTGAGTTGGTTGGCAATAATTTTCGAGATAATTTTGTATGAAACATTGCACAATGATATAGGTAAAAATATGGTGAATGTAGTAGGATTTACCTCTTTAGGAAATTGGGCTAGAAAGGCGGAGTTGGTGTTTCCCCCAATTTTTGTCGATCTTTGAATACATTGGATCATTCTGAGTAGGTTATTTTTTATTATGTGCCAACACTTTTTATAGAAATGGGTTGAGAAGCCACCCGATCCATGGGCTTTATCTGGATTCATTTGGTGGATAACCCCCAACACTTATTCCTCTGTGACCAATATGATCAGAGCTTTGTTATCACCTGGGCTTATTAGGGTGGGAATGATAGCCAACATTGTTTCACCCGAGTCTAGTTTTACACTATTGTCATCCTTGTAGAGCTTCAAAAATTGCTTATAGGTTGCCATTTTTATTTGATCAAATTCTAAAACAGTTTCAACATCCTCATTTTTTATTTCCTTTACTTTATTCCTCCATACCCTATATTTAGCTTGACAATGAAATAATTTCTTGTTTCTATCCCCTGGTGTTATAGCACAAGTTGCCACACCTATGTATTTGTGACATGGCGTTACCCTTTTCCCTAGCTTGCTAAGAAAAATCCCAACCTTTCCTCATCAATTTACTTAAAAAAATTCGCTTTTGTATATATCTGTGGGTTTTGTTTATATAACACATGGACATTCACACCTTGCTAACTTGCAGCCTGCAGATGCCCTAAAAAAATGGAAAACATAAAATAATTCCACAATTTTGGGAGGGTTTTTCGGTTGGGCTCATTTCCCAACATCCATGAGCCCGTACTAAACAAAATTCAACCTCCCAAACCTCTTTGGGATGGTATTAAAGCACCATTTAGGGAAAATATGAGAACAATTCTGATGGTGCAAGGTTATGTTGTTGAGATCTAGAAAGCTTCCTTAATTCCTTCATTATCTGATCTCGAAACTCCTTTTTCAATATTATTTCCTCTTCTATATATCCATAAGGTGTGTTCCTATCCTTATTGGGTTATTTTAGGAAGAGCCTAGAACAAAGTTGCCAACTTAATGAGAAATGTGACCTCAAAACGAGAACTTTGGCCCAAAAAACCCATATTTTAGGCTATATCCAAACTATGTATACCCGACATCACCCCCTACATACAGGAGCTCTTCAATTTAACAATCAAGTAGGGCTTCCCTAAACCCTAGATGCAAAGCCTCATTATTATTATTTTTTTAAATGGGGATAGAAAAATTCCCTCTAATTATAAGACCATTATGATTAGTCTGATTTTAGCCAAGCTTTATGGAATTATTTTGGAAAAGAAGATTATCCTTTGGATAGAAAGTCATGGTAAAAGAGATAAAGGCCAGACCAGGTTTAGGATATATCATTCAAATGTGGACCATCTTGTTACCTTTAGGATCATTGTAGAGGAGTTCCGCAATACTAAAACCAATCTTTTTTGTTGTTTTGTTGACTTTAGAAAATCTTTTGACAAGGTTTCTAGGAAAAACCTTTGGAATAGGTTGGAAGAGATAAAAGTGCCTCTTGAGTTGGGGCCTACTGCAATAAGGATGTATGAGAATGTTATTGTTAAGTTTAAAAACACTGAGGGATATTCAAAAGGGATTAACTGCAATATCAGAGTCAAACAAGGTTGTCCCTTGTCCCCTATCCTTTTTTGCATATACATTGACAAGTTAGAAGATTGCTTGGAAAAAACAAGTTGTGTCGGCCCTACTCTCACTGGTATAGTCATCAATATTCTTCTTTATGCCGATGATATCGTTCTTATGGAAAGGAGTCCCCAAGAAACTCCTCTTTGAGACTCTTGTTACACCTATTATTCTTTATGGATGTGAAGTATGGGCCTGTAGTATCTCTCATGAATCCTGGAGAAAGATAGAGAAAATACAAAAGAATTTAATAACCTATAATCCCAAAATTAAATGAAATACACCCTATACCATCTTCCTCTTAGAAACAAACCTCTCCCCCATTGAGAGCATGGCTATGACTAGATACCTAATGTATAAGAACAAGTTAAACAACATGGAAGACAAGAGGCTTCCTAAAATTGCTTCAAAACCAAGTCATAACCACCATAGAATCAAAAGAGGATGGCATAAAGATGCCCGATCTTGGATAAACTATTGGAGAATCATGGAAGACACCATTTTTCAGAATAAAGATACTATTAAAAAAAACGTCAGATCAAAATTTAAGAAGAAAATGTGGTGTGATAAAGAGTTAGAGGAAAAAAGAAAATAAAGGTATTATAAGGATGTAATCAACCCTAATCTAGAAGATCAAAATTATCTATATGTTTTTCCAAGTGTAAAGAAAAAAATAAGCATTGCTAATATAATAACAAATTCTCACGAGCTCCATAGTGAAACTGGGCGTTGATCAATTCCTAAAACGCCATGGGATGAAAGAGTGTGTCACCTTTGTGACACTAATAAGGTTGAAGATGAAAAACACTTTCTCTTAGATTGTCCAGACTATACCCATATTAGGTCTCATTTTCAAAA
>JASDQU010012786.1:105873-128140 GCA_032191745.1 Picea mariana
AAGTTGGATTTGGCTTGGAATTATTAGCTTGGTTGGAGTGTCTTTGAGTTTTGCCTTTGTCAAGATAGATTGTGAATATTATCATATCTGTGCTCTCAAAATTTTTGGAATGGGAGTGTGTGGGAAATGAAGGACAATTGGAAGGGACCTTATGACATCAAGGCCATGGTTGTAATCTCTCTTTTACATTTAATATGATACAATAATATGACTCTTTCCTATAAAGCTTGTTGTGTTTTATTGTATGATTCCTTGATCACATACATAGGTTTATATTGAGTTTATGCTATTACTATATTTTTGTTTGGTTGCGTTCTTTTGCACGATCATCATTGTATGAGTGTTGGAATGGAGCTAGGGTGGCGATGGTGAGAGGAAGCGACATTTAAATGGTATGTCACCCATCCCTCTTTAGTTAGTAAATTCAATATTTAAAACTTAAGGAAAGCGTCATGTTCTGGTGTGTTTTGTTCTAGATCTAGGTGGATCTAGGGAGATCAGTTAGTGTCCACACCTACCGATTTATCCGATAACACCTAGCCAAAGGAAATCCATGTGCCCAAGAGACGAAGAATGGGTCAATACAAAACAACATAGGGAAATGAAGGGCCAATGAAGACAGGGACCCAGGATGGGAAGAAGGATAAGACGCATCCAGCTAAGGATCAACAACAACAGGCCGATCATGTGTAAGAGACCACATCAAGTCCCAACCTACAGGAACCAGGGGAAAACAAGAGGCCAAACATGCAAACAAGAGGCACGCGCAAGAAAACAAAGGCAAAAAGAACACCACCAGAGTATACGATCATGGATGATGATGAAGAAATGATAGCCTGAATGGTCTAGGATTTTCTATCCGAGGATTTTGACCATGCTACAAACCACAGGGATAGTATCAAAGAGTAACTAGAAGAAATGCGACAAATCCTCAAGAAAATCGGGGAAGGGAAGAAAAAAAGTAGCAGGGGAACATAACCATGAGAACCACAGATGGAGGAAAGAGTGGAAGTATAAGAATGAGATCCAGTCCATTCATTACTACACCCGAACACACTACACAAGTTGTAGGTTAGCATAAACCACGAGGTACAGTCTCACACACACAAAGACTTAATCGAATCTAGTGAGAAACAGAGAAGAGGGATGTGCTGTAAATAGTCCATGAGTAGGATAAATTTGAGACCCAGGAGGAAAGGGAGAGCATAAAAGGATTGGAATAGAAAGTGGCAGGAACTTGCAAGAAGATTCCACAGGCCGCACAGAGAGATGAAAGCATAGCAACAAAAAAGATTGATCGGATTGCGCAAGAAATCAATCAATATTAGAAGGAGACCGAGCATCTCCGAGAACAGCTCATACCAACCACTCCACCAGCAGTGAAGGAGAAAAGGAAGCAGGAAGAAATAACATAGCTGCATGAGATAGAGAAACAGGTTAGCACAACAACTGAATTTTTCGATAAAGCAACATAGTTGTGGACTAAGTTAGAAGAGGATCAACAGGTACAAAAGTGGGACAAGGAAGAAGATAGGATCAACACAACGATCCAATATCTAAAGAAGAGGCAAAAGACAATGAAAATCACATAACACATCAAAGGGGCACATGACATGAAGAGATTGCATGGAGAGATAACTACTGCACAAACACAGAAACAAGAGCGTCAGGCTCGAATGGAACCATTGCGGGAGCGGGTAGTAGAAGTCCTGGAACAAGTAAAGGAAGACAAGGAACATATAGCACAAACCTAGGAAGAGTGCGTGGAATTTATTAGCGAAAAAATTGCATTCCAGATAGTGGACACACTCAAGGAGAAGACTGCACAGGTGTAGACACAGGCAACAAATCTCAAGGAAAAGGTCTAGGAGATCACTAGGGAGATCGAGAAAGCACACAAAGGTTAGGTGGCTCGAGATGAGCCACATGTCAGTGTTGGGGGCCTATTGGAGGCAGGCCAAAGCATAAAATCAAGGAATTTTTGGGTAAGAAAGCGTGCACAAGGAAAGTGACAGTTGGAAGGAAACACAACACACGCACATGAAAGGAAAGCAACAATTTGAAAGAAGAACAACATGCACGCATGGGAGGAAGACCTATCGATGGTAGGGTTAGGGTTTTGGTAAGTTATTGTAAATGGATGAAGAGCCCAAAATGTATGAATATAGATACTTAGGTATCATAAGGGGTTGGTTGGTTGGTTCTTAGTTCAGAAATATACATGGGTTTTTGGTTAGGATTATTGTTGTTGTTGTAGTTATGCATGAGTTGATGCGATATGTAATGTTTTGGAATATAAGTCATTTTGGTATAATCTGTTGATCTAGAGAGGACAAGGGAAGGTATATCTTGAGGGTTAGATCACAGGATGGGGATCCTAGTGCAATCTAGTCCACCTCATACAGATCTTACCCGACTGTGAAGAGTTGTAAGCGCTTGGCGCTGTAGATGCGGAAATAATATAATAAATGAGATGAGAGCCATATATTTGTGGATGTATCCTAGGAGGGGGTGAACCACGATAACATCTGTGTTATGTGATGAATTCTTTCATATCTTTATTGTCTAAAGAATTTATTATTATTTTGAATGAATGAGTTGTTATATTTCCTGCTTACTTGTCGATAACGGTATACTGTGTTTACAAGTTATAATAAATGGTTCAATATATATCTCGCTTATCTCACACTCAATCCTAGGCTGTAAACACCTGATTCTTACAACCACCCATTAAAGCTATCTTGAGTGAGACTGTGTAGTGCATTCTGTGTGTTGCGTTTCCTTTTGGTTTACCAGGAGGGCCGATAGTTTTAGAGGCTTTGTTGGAAACCTGAACAGACATGAACCCTGGGTCAACAAACTCAGAAAATATAGAAGAATAGTAACCAACAACACTCCTACTCATGACACTGATGACCTAGAGAAAGTACTCAACACCGGTGAGTCGTACAAGCAAAGAGGAAAAGGCCTGGGTGAGAAAAGTGCACAATCTCTAACTGTCACGCAAAATATTACAACATATCAGAGCAGTGCTCCAACAACCTAACCAAGTAAGAAAATCACCCATAGTTCTTCAAGTGGAGGAGGAGATAAGAACCCTCCTTTGAACAAAATTGAAAGTTCTCATAAACTTCCCATGAGGAACAAATGAAAAAACATTGTGCAAGAAGAGGAGATACCTCGGGGAGAAAGTGATATCCACGATCTCTCCCTCGAGGATACAGAACTATAAATTGACATTGAGAAAGTGTTCCCCAATGATGACCAACTAGAGAACACTACCCACCAGAACCCTCAAATGGAAATAATTGGGACCGATACCTTTGATGAAGAATATTCTTTTGCATTTCAGAGCGCTATTTTTGACAACAAATCCAAAAAAATGATTATTGTGGAAAAGAATATAAAGAAAAGAATGGAATTAATTACAGAGGCTTAGGATATGTGAAATATTATGTTCTCTTTTGGAACTAGAGCACATGATTTTCATGAATATCTGCAAGCATATTTGAAAAACGAGCAAGGTTTCTACGTCGATAAAGTTGTACCATTTGGTGTTAAATTTACTAATATGACAGAATTGAGAAGAAGAGAGGAGGATCTCCCTTCCCAAAAACAAATAAAACAACTGAACACATGATGGAAAGAAAAGGTAAAAAACCCTGAATGGTATCATTCAAGCATGTATCCAGACCATAACTAGAAGGGAGAAACTATTCAAAAAGCTAACTGAGATAGATCTAGCTAGAAGCACCAATGAAGTCCAAGACCCAAAATTGATACTCTACTCATTGCTTTTAACCATGCAAGAATTTGATGAACAAGTTGAGATCTTTAAAGGGTTATTGTTTGAAAAATTCTATGGAATTATTGAATATGGTGAAGATGACATGGAAAACTAGCTAGTTGATTATTCGATTAAGAACCAAGATATTGAAGAAGCATTGCACAACTTGGAAGGTGAAATATTCAATATAAAAATATGGCATGAAATCAATGTGGCACCAATGAGGAGCTACATCGAGGAGTGGTTCAAAAAGGTTGTCGACAAGCTTACAAATTAAGGGCAAATGACGGTTGAGACAGTTCCCATAATCGTTGAGGAAATCCATAAAAGGACATTAGTGATCAAGTGACAAAACATGAGATACCATCATATTAAGTTCACACCAATCACATCTTTATGTCTTTATCAAGCTCATCATCCAATTACTTCACCTCTTTAAATAAAAATGTTTAACTGAACACTGATATTTTCCTTTTTCTTCTTACCAGGTCTTGTTGTCTTCCGCCGCCCACTTTCTTCTTTCTATGAACTTAATTCTTATACATATTTTCTTTATGGTCCATGGGAGCCCCATTCCCAGTCATTATGACAAACACATTTTAATTTCATAGAATATGTATTGAACTATATTTTTTAGAAATTCCAAGAGAACTATTTTGGGAACAATCTAGACTGTACTTTGTAACCCAATTTTTCTGAATATAAAGTATTTGAGGTTGATATATCATTATATTTATTTGAGCTAACCATGTATCACTCTGTCAAAGTTCTCTTATGCATGTTGATCATTTTCTTTTAGTTTTTTATGTGATTAGAAATCTCTAGCCCTACTATGATGGATGTGAGGAATTCTGTTTATTTTCTTTAAATGTATGAATGTGTGTGTGTTTCTTGGTCCATTCTTAGGAAGTCTCTCTTTTAAAAGAAAATAAAAATATTTTCCGTTTTACGTTATCTCTATTTAATTTCTTGATAGACTTCTTACAAAAGTCCCATATTTTATAAATCTTGGACAAAGGAGTACCACCTTTATAAAAACGTAGGAGGATTCACATCCTCATGAGGTTTCTATTTTGGTCCTAGACAAATTCAAGCATCAACATTTTTGGCGACCATACTGGGGACATGAAATGAAAATTCGGAACCTAGCCTAGAGTTTTGAAAGAAATATATGACTTTACCCCAGGGTAACCAACCCCATTTAGAAATTGGAATGAATAATCAATGAAGCATTTTGCACCAATTTTATAATCTGGTAATAGAAACAACCCAGACTCGAGAAGAGTTAGAAGGGTCATGGAAGATCTTAGTCCAAGAAGAAGAAAGAGAAATTATTTGAAGACAAAGGAGAGAAGGACGACAAGAATGAAGGAATCAAATATTGGCTAGAGCAACACAAGAATAAGGTCAAGATTGAAGCTATATGAGTACAAGGGACCCATCACCTAGAGAAAAAGTAAAAAAATCTCTATCCCTAGAAGTGAAAGGTATGCTTATGAAACCTCCTTAAAAAATGGCGGCAAGAGACGAACAACCACGTATTGAACATCATGGGGAGAGACAAGGAGGCGAAAACGATGTTGCACGAAACCAGGGAATCTAAGGGTTTGGAAATAGAAGGAGGGTGAGAGATTCCCCTCTTAATATCATGGGTGAACAACACGAACTCCCAGTTCTCCCTAAGGGCACCTTAAAGGAATTTTATGGAGATGGGACAATCGATGAAAATAGGCATTTGCATTTATTTCTTGACTTCTGTGACTTCCACCGAGTTGATTATGATGACATCATGGTGAGGTTATTTTTGCAAACTTTATTAGAGAGAGCTTATGAATGGTATACAACATTTCCTAGTAGATCCATTCACTCGTTTAATGACCTCGAAGTTATGTTCCTAAATATGTTTTCCCCCCCAATTGCCTACCATACCCTCCTCATAGAATTCACCCATATTGTCTTAAATAAGAACAAAAGGATATGATATTCCAATATCAGGTTCAATAAGACTTTGAGTAGAATCCCAGAAGACAAAATACCAAATGACTTGGTCATTCTCGGTTGCTATAAGAATGAAATTCCCTCGAATGTGAAACATGCCATAAAAACATCCTAGATGGATACCCTGGAGGAAGAAATGACTAAGGCTACTGAGATGGAAGAAATTATGATTGAAACAGGCACCGACCTCAACATTATATTGGGAAAAGTACAAAGACAAATGGGGGGATTGAATATCGATAATCAAGGAGCTTCCAATTCAAGAATAAACGAAGAGTTTAAACGTTGAGAAACTCAGAATCAAATGGCAAGAGGAGGAGTTTTTAATATAACCATACCTGAGATAAAAGTTGACCCTGCAACAACACATGAAACAAAGTAGAGAATTGATATTGCATAGGTGAATAGGACCATCAAACAGATGCATAATGAAATAACCAGATGGAGAAGGGGAGATAATTATATGCCAAATCCAAGAATGCCAATTCCAAAACAAAGGAGGAACCCTCCCCCCCAAAACAGAGTTAGATTCAAGAATTATGAAGGCCAACCGAGACCAAGGGTTCCCAGACAACCCACTCCAAATGAGGTTATTTTGGATGATGTATGTGATGAGAAATTAACCAGGAAGGAAGGTTATTACTTACGTGATGAATTATTTGAGACAATGCATATGGACGGATGTGAGGCATCCATGTAAATATATGGAGAGGGCGATGACGATCCTAAATCACAATAAAATTTTTCCCATACAAGAGGATTTGTAGGTATACCAAAGAATAAAGGCGACTCCGACAAAGAAAAACGAAAAGAAAAATAAAAATAAAAATCCAATGAAAAAGTGTCGAATGAGAAGGTGACAATTAGAACCACAAGGCAACCCGTAGTGACAAGATCATTTCAAATTATGTAAAATGTCATGGAGGACTTAAGTAAACTGAGGATAACCTTACCTTTTAAAGAATTGGTGAAGATTCCTCAACAGAGGCAAAATATCTTGAAATTGCTGGATGATCCATCAGAAACAATGGAAGTTGTCATTACCACTCCAAAGAAGAACTAGAGCCCGTTGACTTCTAAGCTGAGAGGAAAAATTCCACCTTTATACATCTCAATTGAAAACCATGATGTTGCATTACATAACTGTTTAGTTGATACTGGTGCAACAAATAATATAATGCCACTTGTGGTCATGGAAGCATGGAAGCATTGGGAAGGAGATTCACTAAATATTATGAAACTGACGAGAGAATATATGCCATCGATTCAAGAAATGTGTCAGCATACGAAGACATCAAGGATTTCTACGCATGGATTACCACAACTCCCTATATCATCACAATTTTTAATATTATTGTGGTAGATCTGCCTCCAACACATGGGGTTGTGCTGGGAAGATATTGGATCTCCATGATTGGTGGATATATAATGAACGACAGTAGTTTTATGTTGCTACCATGAAAGGAGGGAGAAATGATTAAAGTACCCCGAGAGCCTAGAAAACCTTTCTTTTTCAAGAAGAAGGATAATGAATTAATGGAATACTACATAGACATTGGGATAAAAAACAATGCTATCTTGGACATGGAGCAGAATGAAAACCTAGAACGAGTTCAAAACTTGAAGGTCCCAGAGTGTGTATTTGAAGGTTAATGGAGAATGTCATTCGATGGAGAATACTCTAAATCAGGGAACAAAGTTGGTATTTTTCTCGTAAGACCAAACAAGACAATGCATCCTCACCCTGTAACACTAGAGTTTCCATGCACGAATAATGAGGCATAATATGAGGGTTTAATCCAGGGGCTGATACTTTCACAAGGAATTAAAATAGAACATCTCATCGTGAATGGAGATTCAGAGTTGGTCATCAACTAGGTTACCCAAAAATACAAAATCAAAAAGGAAAGGCTTAAATTGTATTTCAAAAGAGTTAATGAACTGATGGAATGTTTTAGTTCTTTCAATATTTCTTCCAGTCCAAGGGATAAGAACCATAAGGATGATTCGCTAGCTTTGGTAGCTTCATTATCAAATCTAGATGATATCCTGAGAAAAACATATTTCCATGTGGAAAGGGCCTATAGGCCATCTGTGCCTGATAATATTGAGTACTTGCAAGTGTTTGACAATGATGAAAAATTGGAGATTTTTTTATTAAACAATGATGATGAAGAAGATGATAAAGAGATTGTCGTCGCCAAACATTGCATACAAGATGAATATTTGTTCACAAAATAAGATCATGCCAAGAATATTTGTGAATAATTTTCAGTTCGAAAGACACAAGAGACAAGAAAAGTCAATATTGGAATGGACTAGTCCCTGAAATATGTCAATTTGGGAATTGATTTCACCCCCGAAGAAGTTGATAGATATGTCTCCTTATTAAAGGAATATATTGATGTGTTTTCTTGGACTTATGACGACTTAAAGGCTTATGAAAAAATGATATTCCATCATGTCATTCCTTTGAGGGAAGAATCCAAACCGGTTAAAAAAAAAAAGAATGATGAGTCCCAAGTTGAAGCCTCTGGTAAAAATTGAGTTGGAGAAGTTGAAGAAAGAAAGGATAATTTATCCCATCAGAAATTCAGACTGGCTTTCAAATCCAGTGATTGTTAGGACGAAGACCGGGGAAATCCGAATGTGTGTCGAATTCAAAGATCTTAACAAAGAGATCATAAAATTTATTTTTCTACTTCCCAACATGGAGTTTCTGTTGCAGCAAGTCACGGCATCGACATGCATGTCAATGTTTGGAAATTTCTATGGATATAATCAAGTTTTAGTGGTTGAAGAATATAGAGAAAAAACAACATTTATCACACCATGGGAGACATATGCATACACTAGAATGCCCTTCGGTTTGAAGAATGTTGGGGCTACGTTCCAAAGAGCCATGGATAATGCGTTCAATGAGATGATAGGAAAGTTCATGGTAGACTACCAAGATGACTTGACAATGCAGTCAAGAAAAAGGGAGGATCACATCCATCATTTAAGAAAAGTCTTTGAAAGATGTAGATCATACGTCGTCTCTCTCAAACCAAAGAAATGCTTGTTTGCTGTGACTCAAGGAAAGTTGTTGGGCCACATTGTCTGAAAGGAAGGGATTTACATTGAACTAGAAGGGATCGACATGCATGTCAATGTTTGGAAATTTCTATGGATATAATCAAGTTTTAGTGGTTGAAGAATATAGAGAAAAAACAACATTTATCACACCATGGGAGACATATGCATACACTAGAATGCCCTTCGGTTTGAAGAATGTTGGGGCTACGTTCCAAAGAGCCATGGATAATGCGTTCAATGAGATGATAGGAAAGTTCATGGTAGACTACCAAGATGACTTGACAATGCAGTCAAGAAAAAGGGAGGATCACATCCATCATTTAAGAAAAGTCTTTGAAAGATGTAGATCATACGTCGTCTCTCTCAAACCAAAGAAATGCTTGTTCACTGTGACTCAAGGCAAGTTGTTGGGCCACATTGTCTGCAAGGAAGGGATTTACATTGAACCAAAAAGAGTTAAAGCGATTAATGAACTCAACCCCTCGACATCAAAGAAGGGATTCCATGAATTCTTTGGGAAAATTAATTTTGTTCGAAGATTTTTTCGTGATTATGCAAGAATCGTAAAACCCATCAATTTATTGCTGAAAAAAGAACAGAGTTTCAAGTGGACAATAGACACTCAAGAATCATTCAAAAATATCAAGGGGGCCATCACCATCACCACCACCCCCATCCTCATTAGTCCAGATTTTCAAAAGGATTTTATTATCTATTCATTTTCTATAGAGGCAGTTGTCCCGTCTGTCCTCACTCAAAAAAATAGTAATGGAGAGGACCTCCCCATAAGTTTTATGAGAAAAAATCTACATGACTGTGAGTTGAGGTATTTAGAACTCGAAAAATAGGCCTTGGCTCTCGTAAAATATGTGGCACACTTTCATACTTATATACTAAAATATCATGTTATTTCCTATGTCCCCTTGTCCCCCATAAAGATGATCTTAAATAAACCGTTGAGGGAAGGAAAATGGGCCAACTGGTTAGAAAAAATTCAAGAGTATGATATCGATATCAAACCGTTGAAGGAAATAAAATGACAAGGATTATGCAATATTATGGTGAATGTGGGCTCAGTTGATGGAATGACTTCAATCTCAGTCTAGGAATCATTAGATGATTCAGAACGATACAGAGATATCATATTTTATTTAAGATATGGGAAATTCCCTGTTACAATGAGTTCCAAGGAGCGAAGGAAACTCAAGATGAAGGTGAACCAATATGTACTACTTTCTGAGATACTTTTCAGAAGGAATTTCGATGGTATGTTGTTGAGATACATCGATGAGAATGAAGTTTCAACACTGATCAAAGAATTCCCCAAAGGAATATGCGGTGGACACTTTGCACCCACTACAACTGCTCACAAAATAATCAGAGCGAGATTCTATTGGCCATCAATCTCCAGGGATTAGTACGCCGCAATAAAGAGATGTTTATCATGCCATCAGTTCTGATGAAAAATGAAGAAAGTGACGATCCCTCTATAGCCAATTGTGGTGGAACAACCATTTTCCCAATGGGGAGTTTATGTCGTTTTGCCGATTAATCCAAAATCTAGCAAAGGAAACATGTACATTATAACAACCACTGATTATTTCACAAAATGGCCAAAAGTGGAGGTGTCGAAGAAGACCGATCCTGAAGAATTGATTCGATTCCTCAAAGACAACATTCTTTCAAGGTTTGGTGTTCCTGATAAATTCATCACAGACAACGGTTCGATATTTATTGCGTCAAAATTCATGGAGTTTTGCAGACAATATGGGATCATTATGGGTTAGTCTTCAAATTATTATCCGCAAGGAAATGGCCTTGCCGAATCCACGAAAAAAACACTTGAAAAATGTTGATGGAAACCAGAGAAATTGGCACCTGAAGCTGACAGAAGGATTGTAGGGAAGCAGGACAACCCCGAAAGATAGTACCGACATGATCCTATATCTATTGGTCTATGGGAAATAGGAAAAAATGCCAATTAACCTAGAGCTTAACACATTGATCTCCGTGGTTAGTACTGAATATACGAAAGACGCTTCGCCTACTTAGAAAAGGATCAATCAATTGCTAAAGATGGAGGAGGAAAGAAGAAAACCTCTGAACTAGACTTCTCAAAGGAAACAGATCATCAAAAAGTATTTTGATCAAAGCACAACTATGAACAAATTTTCGAAGGGAGAACTAGTACTGCTTTGGAACAAATCCAAGGAAAATCCATCCATGCACACAAAGTTCGAAGCACTCTAGATCAAACCATATGTCATCGAAAAGATACTGGGCTTCAACTCATATATGCTCCAAGATATGAAAGGAAAAAGGTTAATGTTTCCTATCAATGGGAAATATTTGAAAGTTTTCTTCTCCTAACACTTTTCATTCTCATTGTACATAATTTTATTTTTAGTTTGTATATTCTTAATCTGACTTCATAGCCCAATGGGCGGAAGCACCTGGTCACGAGAGATTCTGGATTCTTGACAACCCACAGAGGGTCATCATCTCACAGTTGGAGCCCGTTGTTGAGGTCATTTCCTTCTTCTAAAAAATTCCCTCCCCTTTTCTATTTTCCCAGATTAGTTTCTCCCTTTCTTTGCCCTCTTCTACACTTACCTGTTTTTTTTTCCCTCTTCATTTTTCCCTCTTACTATCCCTTTCTAGTTCTAACACTTAGTCGCTTTTTACACTGCAGGTTCCTTGGTTAGAATAATTACATTTTCTCATCTCCATCTACAAATTCACTTCATGATTCCATCCGATCGCCATGCTATTCCATACTTAGCCTATTTCATGATCGCGGGTTCCCGGGTTGACAAGATCGAGCTTTCATGTTCTCGTGTTCCGTGATAGACATATTTCAACAAAGAGTTTCACAATCTACATTTCGATCCCCAGACTCCCTGAACTGCCTAAGTGTCATTCTGCATAAATGAATCCATCCAATGGCCACACCATCCCATACTTAGTTGATTTCATGCCTCATACCATCATGGGATCTTGGGTTTGTGAGTTCCCGTGTTCACAAAAAATCTCAAGTCACATATTTCTGCCACCCATCCCCGCTATCCTCACTCCTTTCCCAATGCACATTTAATATGATTTTAATGCTAATAACTTACCATACATGTTTTAAGGGATGGTCATTAATAAGCGAAAGGGTCGAGGAGACCTCCTATTAAAGAACATTAAATACGATTTACAAAGGATTATATTATCTCCACCCATCGTTCATTCCTAACATAATTTGGACCAAGTGAACGTTTTCATCGACTTATGGCAGTAAGTCGACAACATTTCTATGTAGATATATTGAATATTTTCAGATGCGAGGATGAGAGTTTTCAAAGGTTCAGGGCATGTTCCTATTATTCATCCCCTTCTTCCCAGAAGGAAATAATCTGGACGTCTTGAATTGCATGCACAGGGTGTGTCCCAAAAGTTTTTGATTGTAAGGAGTTGGTTACCTGGTGTGCTAAGAGATACATTCCAAGCAAGTGCATCATCCAGTTGCGGGACCATTCCCCTATCTCTTTGTCACCTTAGGTTTTTCGTAATATGTTGAGGCTCCTCGAGCCAATGCTCACGTTTAGAGGTGAAGATTGCAGGGAGTTATTAAAAAATCATGACAATGGACTCGGCCTCTTACCTGGATTCCTAGAGAACCCATTTTCCATCCCTGAGGACATCACAAGATTCTAGGTTGGTGCATTCAAAAATCCCTTCCAGGAAATTGCATGGATTTTTACGAGAATAACAGGATAGGAAACCACGACTAGCATCTCCCAAAGGATTCTTTACATTCTTTATTTTATGGTCAATGAACATGCCATATTCGATTGGGGTAAGTTGATTTCCATTGAAATATCTTCCCAATTGGTGCAATACAAGAAGGAAAATATTTTTTTCATGTCATTTTATTTGGTTTTCGTGATAGCGCATTGCTGTCAGTTCTCGAGATTATCTATCTGCAAGAAGGTAAACTGTGAGTTTGAACCAATAAATTTTTAGTATCAATAATTGTGGAGGCACAAGGCCTCCCAACATTTTTATGAAGTCTTTAATGATTTTGTCTCAGTTTTTAAAGAATTTATTTTTGGGAAAAACGCTCCCCGGATGTCTGACCAGGCAAGAAAGTTCCTAGATAGGAAGGGGACACTAGAACAAATGGAAAATTATAACGTTATAAGGATTTTAGGATCCAAGGAAAATCTTTCCTTCCTTCCATGCCACATATCTGACATAATTTTTGTTGCTGACATAATAAGGAAGTACACCTACTGGTTTCATTTTTTCCATGAAAAGAGAAAAATGCAACTCATACCTCTGCCTTGGAAAGTTGGGGATTTCATATTAAGGAATATGAACAAGATTGATGAATTCACAGACCACTTCTACAATTTTATTATTGAGGAAGAAAAGAAAAAACGTTGTGCAAGAAGAGGAGAGACCTCGGGGAGAAAGTGATATCTATGACCTATCCCTCAAGGATATGGAGCTAGATATTGAAATTCAGAAAGTGTTCTCCAATGAAGACAAGCTAGAGAACACTTCCTACCAGAACCCTCAGATGGAAATAATTAGGACCGAGACCTTCGAAGAAGAAGAGTCTTTTTCATTTCCGAGCATTGTTTTTTACAGTGAATCCAAAATGTTTATTATTGTGGAAAAGAATATAAAGAAAAGAATGGAATTAATTACAGAGGCTTGGGAGATGTCAAAGAGTATGGTCTCTTTTGGAACAAGAGCACATTCTTTTCTTGAATATCCGCAAGCATATTTGAAAAATGATAAAGGTTTTTACCTCGATGCAGTTGTACCATTTGGTGTTAAAGTTATTAATATGACATAATTGAGAAGAAGAGAGGAGGATCTCCCTTCCCCAAACCGAATAAAAAAACTGAATGCATGCTATAAAGAAAAGGTAAAAAACCTGAATGGTATCATTCAAGCATGTAGCCAGGCCATAACTAGAAGGGAGGAACTATTCAATAAGCTAATTGCGATAGATCTAGATGGAAGCACCAATCAAGTCCAAGACCTGAAATTGATACTCAAATCATTGTTTTTAACCAAGAAATAATTTGATAAAAAAGTATATATCTTTAAAGGGTTGTCATTTGAAACATTCTATGGCATTCTTGAATATGGTGAAGATGACGTGGAAAACTAGCTAGTTGATTATTCGATTGAGAACCAATATATTGAAGAAGCATTGCGCAACATTTATATTGATCTAAGGGACTTGGAAGGTGAACTCTTCAATATAAAAATATGACATGAAATCGACCTGGCACCAATGAGGAGCTACATCGAGGAGTGGTTCAAAAAGGTTGTCGACAAGATTACAAATGAAGGGAAAAGGAAGGTTTATACAGTTCCCGTAAACGCTGAGGAAATCCATAAAAGGACATCAGTGAGCAAGTGACAAACCATGAGATACCATCATAGTAAGTTCATACTAATCACATACTTCTATCTTTATCAATATCTTCATGTAGTTACTCCACCTCTTTGAATAGAAAGGTCTAACCAAAGACTGATATTTTCCTTTTTCTTCTTACCAGGTCTTGCTACCTTCTGCCACCCACTTTATTCTTTCTATGAACTTCATTCTTATACATATTTTATTTATGGTCCATGGGAGCCCCATTCCTAGTCATTATGACAAACACATTTTAATTTTAGAGAATATGTATTGAACTATATATTTTTTAGAAATTCCAAGAGAACTATTTTGGGAAATATCTCGACTTTACTTTGTAACCCAATTTTTCTGAATATAAAGTATTTGAGGTTGATCTATTGTTATATTCATTTGAACTACCCATGTATCACTCTGTCAAAGTTCTCTTATGCATGTAGATCATTTTCTTTTAGTTTTTTATGCGATCATAAATATTTAGCCCTACTATGATGGATGTGAGGAATTATTTTTATTTTCTTTAAATGTATGAATGTGTGTGTGTTTCCTGGTCCATTTTCAGGAACTCTCTCTTTTGAAAGAAAATAAAAATAATTTCCATTTTATGTTATCTCTATTTCATTTCTTGACGAACTTCTTACAAAAGTCCCATATTTTATAAATCTCGGACAAAGGAGTACCACCTCTATAAAAATGCAGGAGGATTCACATCCTCATGAGGTTTTCGTTTTGGTCCTTGACAGAGAGTAAAAAATATCAGATCAATGCTCCAACGACCTCCCCAAGTAAGAAATTCACCCACAGTTCTTAAGGCAGAGGAGGATATAAAAACCTTCCTTCCGAAAAAATTGAAAGTTCTCGTAAACTTCCCGTGAGGAAGAAACGAAAAAACATTGTGCAAGAAGAGGAGGGAGCTCGGGGAGAAATTGATATCCACAAACTCTATCTCGAGGATATGGAACTAGAAATTGACATTCATAAAGTGTTCCCCAACGAAGACCAGCTAGAGAACACTTCCCACCGGAACCCTGACATGCAAATAAATGGGACCGAGACATTCGACGAAGAAGAGTCTTTTTCATTTCAGAGCATTGTTTTTGACAATGAATCCAAAAATTTGATTATTGTGGAAAATAATATAAATAAAAGAATGTAATTAATCACAGAGTCTTGGGAGATTTCAAAGAGTATGGTCTCTTTTGGAACAATAGCACATTCTTTTCATGAATATATGCAAGTAGATTTGAAAAACGAGCAATATTTCTACCTGGATGCAGTTGTACCATTTGGTGTTAAAGTTACTAATATGACGGAATTGAGAAGAAGAGAGGAGGATCTCCCTTCCCCAAACTGAATAAAACAATTGAACGCATGCTGGAAACAAAAGGTAAAAAAATTGAATGGTATCGTTCAAGCATGTAGCCAGGCCATAACTAGAAGGGATGAACTATTCACGAAGCTAACTGAGACAGATCTAGCTGGTAGCACCAATGAATTCGAAGACCTAAAATTGATACTCAACTCATTGTTTTTAATAATTAAATCATTTGATGAACAAGTTGAGATCTTTAAAGGGTTTTCATTTGAAATATTCTATGGCATTCTTGAATATGGTGAAGATGACGTGGAAAACTAGATAGTTGATTATTTGATTAAGAACCAATATATTGAAGAAGAATTGAGCAACATTTCTATTGATCTAAGGGACTTGGGAAGTGAACTCTTCAATATAAAAATCTGGCATGAAATCAATGTGGAACCAATGAGAATCTACATTGAGGAGTGGTTCAAAAAAAATGTCGACAAGCTTACAAATGAAGGGCAAAGGATGGTTCAGATGGTTCCCATAACCGCCGAGGAAAGCCATAAAAGGACATTAGAGAGCAAGTGAAAAACCATGAGATAGCATCATATTAAGTTCATATTGATCACATCTTTCTGTCTTTATCAAGCTCTTCATCCAGTTACTCCACCTCTTTAAATAGAAAGGTTTAATCGAAGACTGATATTTTCCTTTTTCTTCTTACCAGGTCTTGCTACCTTCTGTCGCCCACTTTATTCTTTCTAAAAACTTTATTCTTATACATATTTTATTTATGGTCCATGGGAGCCCCAATCCTAGTGATTATGATAAACACATTTTAATTTAAGAGAATATGCATTGAACTATATATTTTTTAGAAATTCCAACAGAACTATTTTGGGAACAATCTCGACTGTACTTTGTAACCTAGTTTTTCTGAATATAAAGTATTTGAGGTTGATCTATCGTTATCTTCATTTGAGCTACCCATTTATCACTCTGTCAAATTTCTCTTATGCATGCAGATCATTTTCTTTTAGTTTTTTATGTTATCAGAAATATTTATCCGTACTATGATGGATGTGAGGAATTTTGTTTATTTGCTTTAAATGTATGAATGTGTGTGTGTTTCCTGGTCCATTCTCAGGAAGTCTCTCTTTTAAAATAAAATAAAAATATTTTATGTTTTATGTTATCTCTATTTCATTTCTTGACGAAATTCTTACAAAAGTCCCATATTTTATAAATCTCAGACAGAGGAGTACCACCTCTATAAAAACACAAAAGGATTCACATCCTTATGAGGTTATCATTTCGGTCCTTGACAGATTCAAGCATCATCAAGACTCTACATGAATCAAAAACATGGATTGAATCCATTAAAACATCATATTCATTAAAATACCATCATTTCACTTGTTGGGAATTGAACCAAGTGGGAAGTGTAAGGTCCTCGGGTAGAAGGGTGCGAGCACCCCTACCCAATTCCTCAAGGAGACATAATTTGGGGTTGCTCTGGCACCCAAGAGTTGAAATAATTGGGAAAGAGGATGCCTTGGGCACACAAATATACCAAGGGTATTTCCCAAGGATAAGGTGAAGCATGGGGAAGAAGAGACCAAGATAAGGGGTGCACCAAAGAGGTTGGGGTGCATCAACACAAGGAAAACACCCAATGTTGGGGCATGCTAGTTCCAAGGGACGAGAAGGATGATGAGCACATGGGTTCATTTGGGAACATGGATTCATGAAAGGGTGCGTCAATTCATTTTGGTGCATTGGTCCACGAAGGGGTGCAACACACCTAAAGGATGCGATGACTCACTAAAGTGACATTTGGAGTCTATATAAAATAACAAGGGTGAATAACTAAGAAGGAAAAATGGAGGAGAGAAAGATCATCACCAAAGGTTTTGAGGAAAAATTGAGCAAGGATCCAAATTTCTCCAGACGGGAGGACTTGTGTTTCCTTGAGGTGATTCTATGGAAAAATTTGGGGTGACCTTGTTTAGATTGAGTCTAGTAGAAGAAAAGGATATTTTGGAGTTTGGGGAGGTCTTGTCATATTTCTAGGTGAGACATGATATGAGACAAAACAACAAGAATTTGTGAAGTCTTTTGACAAAGAAGAGATGGTTAGTGTGTGGTGAGTGCACGTTTGGGGTGCATTGCAGGTATTGAAAAAGTTATTGCAATAGACGTGGTGTGGTGAGTATGTGTATGAGTGTCTTGGTGAGGTGAGGCGAGTCATGCAACTTTTCCCAAGTTGTAAATCGATCCGATAATTCACAAATTGTAAGTGTTAGGCACATCTTGTGCTGCTCACACTATATTTTTGTGTCTCTTGGTTTTTTCAAAAGTGTTCTCTTTGTTTCACTTTTTCGTGGATGTATGATTCAATGACTAAGTGTTAAGTTGTTAACAAATTATATAAGTATCCAAGTGAGTTGCACTAGAGTAGGAGTATGACTTTCCCATAGCCTAGAATGCAGTATGGATATGTTTTAGGTGAAGAGGCATAGTCTGGATGAAGTATCCTTGGTGTTGCCAAGCATCCAAGTGAGAACCATCCCGATGTCGCATGCCATTATGAGGTGCATAATCATAAGATTTAGGAAATCATTTTATGGGGATGCGACAAATGAAATCATAGCATATTTGGCTCTTCACCACTACTGCAGTCAGAATGGTGGTGATGAGGTGAACTATAATTGGTTTCATAGTTCATTGCAAAGACAATTCAGTGGGAACATTCACAAACTTAGTGAATATCTCGGTGGAGTGAACCAATTCATCATAGAGACTTTGCATCATATTTACAATAGAGGTTCAGGTTGATAGTGTGGTGGAAGGTTGATCTAGTTGCATCCCTTGTATAGATCGAGAGTAGAGTTTGTGGTGAAATGAAGCACTTGGGTAGGGTTGGTGGTTGTATAAATCCTCACAGAGTTCATCGTAGGACTTTTCATATATTGGATCACAAATATAGTTTGGGTGTAGACTTGGTGAAAGTTCGGTAAGGTGGACTGACCTTTCCCATAGATAGTCTAGGTGTAGACTTGGTTGGTTTGATTTACGATGGAAGTAAGTGATAAACTTGTGTGCACACCTTGAGAAGACTAGGTGTAGAGTTCATTGGGTGAACCAAGAACTTGGGAAACGAAGGGGAATGTAGGACATGTGATAGATCTAACCACATAACTGATCACAGAGCGTGATTATAGAAGTGATCATGGAGTGGAGCAGTTTTGGGTTGCGACGAAGTGGACACACCTTTTTGTAGACTCAAGAAAGGAAAGTGGCCATGCAATGATTTGAAGAACTTGGGTGAGTTGGATGAATTGATGGGATATAGAGAAACTTCGTAGCAAGGCAATTGGTTGGCAACATTTCCATCATGACATATTAATGTTTTGCATCGACGAGAACAACAATTGAGTCAATATGGGTTGTTGGACAAGTGGGTCGATCATAGCCTTTGGATGAGTTATCTCTTTTCAAAGTTATGATATTTAGTTAGAAAAATTATGGCTGAGTAGTCAGGCAGTGTGTGCATGGTGCCTTGAAGAGAAAGTAGTCAAGGTGTGGAGATGGTAGGACATTGGAGATGAGTTAGGATGGTTGCATGGGAAGTTTGAGATGTATATGTACTTTCTAAGTGGATGGGTGGACTCAACCTTGTATCACATCGAAGGTGATATGTAAGTTTGTGTAGTTGCGAAAAATTATTACAAGGAGTTCATGCGAATATTATGGGGATTGGGCAAGTGTAGGCCCTAGAAAACAGACTTAAACCTTGGGTGCAACCAAGAATGTCATTGGAAAAGGTATTGTTGGTTTTGAGTTATTTCATTTCCTAAGTGTTGCGGTGATTTATTTGAAGGGAAGTTGGATGAATTGGTGGTTCAAGTGTAATTTGTTTCCTCGATTAAAACCGAAAGACTTGAGGGTGGCTCAAGTGGTGCATATTTGAAGAATTCAAGTAGGAGTTGGGACACCTTAAATTGGGTGAATGTATGGAGAGATTGAGGTGACCTATTTGGATGAGTACTATGGTGGACTTAGGTAGATTTGGATGCAAATATGGAGGTGACTTAAGGATTTTCTTAACTCTTGTATGGGGTACCTTTATGTGTTAGTGCCTTAGCCAGATTTGTTGGGTCATGCAACGATGAGTTGATAGTCGTGATGACAATGATAGAGTTTGGATGCTTGCTGAGGTGCAAAACAGTTCCATTCTAGGAGATGGATGGAGTCATCAAAGAAGTCGACCAAGAATTGTTGGCAGTCAACTTGAATGGTAAGAACGCATACCAAGTCACTTGGGTGGTGTTCATTCACCTTTGGTATGGTACATTGATTAAGACAGAGCATACCTTGGTAACTATGAATGATTTTTAAATGACTGAGAGATCCAGAGGGGGGTCGTTGGTTTAGGTTGGAAAACGTATTGGCTCGGATGTGCCAAGGCATTGAAGTTATTTGAGGTGATTTATTCTACTTGGAACACTTTGGAAAATTCGTTGGGATGTTTGATGAGTTTGGGTACATTGGCCACACTCATCATATATGTTGACTTGTGGAAAGTTGACTTGACAGAAGGAGGTGAGTTGAGGACTTGCCTTGGTTTGGAGCATTTTTCGAACATGTAGATTGCAACATGAAGATATTACTTGGGCATGGGCATTTCTGTTTATTTGAGAAACATGGTTGAGGGTGAATCCTAACCATTTCAAGCCATGGAGAGGTAGACATAATAGCATGGTCAGGTGATGAAGTAATAGGGAAAAGGAAATTTGGATGTGCATCTCTTGGAGCATATGGGACATTTCATATCGAAATATGAAAAGGAAGAGAATGAGGAGAATTCAGCCATGGAATCCAGACTTGTGGACTTTATCGCAATTGAGTCGCAAGGGAAGAGTTGGTTGGACTTGTGGAGAACATATGCAAGGTGATTTCCCTTGAATCTTCATAGAATTTGAGGTGATGCAGACTATGTGTGGTCATAGAAGATTGGATAAATTTTCTATGAGGTGGGAAGTGGAGTGAAGGCGTCACATATGACTTTGTTTTTGGGTGACTTCATAGTGTAGAAAGGTGAGGGGAAACCTTTCCTTGATCTAAGGATTTGTGTGGGTGAACCAAATTTCAAAAGGAAGTGACCAATTTGTGCATACGGGTGTGTACAATGAAGGTATGTGATGGTTGGAGTGGTCATTCAACTAGTTCATAAATTAGGAAATAAAAACATCATGACAAGGGGGTTGAAAGTAAAAACACACTAGTAAGTTTGGAGGCACAACACTTGGACATTATAGATGATCTCGTTGACAAATATTGGATTTGGAAACAATGAGGCAAGGGTGGACACTTTACTAAGTCTTTGGAATTGGATGAAGTGAAATAGATGCGTATAGAAACAACTAAGTTCAATCATGGGGAGGCACATCTCAATACTTGGATGTGATAGTTGGATTGATCACCCTACTAGTGCAAGACTTGAAATGCAGAATGTGTAGAGATATGGTAGAGTTGGTTGAATTAGGGCACAACAAAAGTTCATGTGAGTTCAACACTTAGACATTTTTCATGAGTTTTCAATAGTGGGTGAGGTAGTAGGACATAGTGTAATCATTGCAACATGATAGTGGTATCTTGGGAATTATGGATAGAGTTAGGGAAGGTACATATTTCCTATGTAGCAGGAATATTAATTGAACACAAATTTGGGCAGAGGAAAATGTGTATGGTTGCACAATGTTGTGGATGATTGCATGATTTGTGGAAATTTGGGGTTTCTACTTCGTAGGGAAACTTGAGTTTCTACTTTGGAAAAATTTGGGGATTCTGGTTGCCACAAAACTTGGGGTTTCCAACAGACTTAGTTGTGATGGGCGCATGAGTTCGGATGGAGACTTGGATATCACAAATTTTGTGAATGTTGTTGGGGATGAAAATCACTTGAGGTGGGGGAGGATGTAAGATCCTTGGCTAGAATGGCATGGGAACCTTCACCCAAGTCTTCAAGGAGAAAAAATTTGGGGTTTCTCCAACACCCAAGAGTTGCACTAGGTGGGGAAGTTGGTGCCTTAGGCGCATGAACACACCTAGGGGTTTTTCCAAGCATAAGGAGAAACATGGGTCATAAAAGACCAAGAGAGGGGTACACCAAATAGGTTGGGGTGCATTGGCATGAGGATAACACCCAATGTTGGGGTACAACAGTCCCAAAAGATGTGAATTTTGGTGAGCGAATGGGTTAATTTGTCTGCCTGGGTCTGTGAAGGGGTGGGTTAGTTTGTTTGGGAACATTAGTCTATGAAGGGACATGAAACAACCAAAGGTCGTGATGATTCATGAACGTGAAATTTGGAGTCCATATAAAATAATAAGTGTGTACAGCTAAGAAGGCACAAGGGAGGAGAGAAAGATCAACACCGAAGGTTTTGAGGAAAATTTAGAGAAGGAGGGGTGAACTCCCTCAGGGATCCAAGTCACTCCTGTTGGACACACCTACCACACTTAGAGGGGGGGTGAATGAGTGTGGGGCTCTTTTTCCCAAAACTTCCCTCTTGCACAAAAACTCATCAATTAGCATTCAACATTTATTCATTACCCATTGTTGTCATTTATAACCAGTTAAATGTGAGCACATATCAGCAACATATATCAGCAA
>JASDQU010012786.1:133075-159954 GCA_032191745.1 Picea mariana
ATTAGCAGCTTAACACTTGGTCATTTAAGCTGCTAATAAATTTTCTAAGTATATAAGTGAGTTTCACTAGAGTAGCAATATGAATTTCCTGTAGCCTAGAATGGAGTATGGGTATACTCTAGGTGAAGAGGTGCAGTCTAGACAAAGTATCCTTGGTGTTTCCAGGTATCAAAGTGAGAATCGTCATGGTGTCACACACCCTTAAGAGGTGCATGATTGTAAGATTTAGGTAGGAGTCATGTGGGAACATGACAGAGAGGATAAAACCATTCCTTTCCAACCACTTGAACTAAATCCATTTGACAATAACAATGAATTAATATATTCACTAACTTTAGATAAAGAAAGTATGGATATATCAAGAGAGAAACGATCATGACATCAATCCCTCTTAATGCATGTTGTTGTCTCTTTAAAATTGTCATTGAACCATGCAATTTTGGTAATAAAATATCAATGCCATCACAATTTACACCACGTACCAAGAAATATGATTCAGACATCCCCGCCAGGAGAAAAATCCTCATGACTACCTGGTTTCTTGCAACAATACCAAGTGGTGGAAGACTCCTAGCTCTCGCAATTGTTCAAAACTTTGAACTTCTTCCTCCGCCTGGGAAATATAAGGTAGAAGTAAGTGAGATAGAATGGAAATTCAGCCTATGTATTCTCAAAGACTCTATTATCATAGCCAAACCCAGGTCCCGAAACCTCATCCTAATCAAAATTTAGAATTCCAAATCTAGAGGAGTTTGAAGAAATAGTTGCGACCAATTGAAGTGTGGATTTCCTCCATGTTTATATTCATCCTGTAATAACTAGTTTTGATGTCCATAGTTTTGAAGTTCATCAGCTTGTGTGCCAAAATACGACATGTAATAAAATTTGGTAGGAAGTTTCAAAAATATCTCGTGGGTAGACTTTATAGAAGTACAACAATTGAGATTTAGATATTGTGTTTTTTCTGGTAGGCTGGTCCCGCTAATAATGATTAAGAATCATGTGGGAATCTCTAGAAATATACTTAAACACCTTTTGGATAAGCGAGGGAATAAAGTGTATTATTTCAAATTGTGGGGCAGAGATTTTCAACCAATCATCAACCCCTTGATGAATTTGTCAGAGTTTTTCGACCAACCATCAATGCCTCATTTTGAATGCAGGTCAAAACTTTCCTTTTTATGTTTGACATTGTCTCTGTAAGGTACCATGTCTATTATATTATCATAGAAGAGAAATAATTCATAAAATGACACCGAGATAGCAACAAAATACGAAAATACTGCAGAGATAAAAACAGAACAACAAATTATATGGAACCAAAACACTACAATTATACCTTTATTGATAGGAAACATGGTTCACTTGCCTCTTTGAGGGGGAAAAATCCAGCAGAGCAGAGCTCTATTACAAGAATTCTTCAAGACAAAACTTCTCATACCCTCTACTCCTATTTATACTAAATATATCTATCCAAAACAATAATCTAGAGGAAGATCCTTCTAGAAGCGGAAGCTTCTATTAGGTCTTCTTACATTTGACTTACTCCTTCTTATTGCTAGGCCTTATTAATATTGACCTTTATTACATGAAAATATATTATTCTACTCACTAGATGGGTTAGGTAGGTTAGGTCCCTAACATCTCCTCCCACTTAAAATCAACGTTATCCTCAAGGATTGATATGAGGAAATTGTTGCAGAATGTTACCTGGCTCCTAGGTGGCATCTTCTGGAGTTGTATCTTTCCAATGGACTAACAATTCCTTGATATTGATTTGACGAAGATGATGCTCATGTTGGTACAAAACTACTTGTGGATGCAACCAGATGGATCCTTCTTCATCCAACTCGGGAAGGATGGTTTGAGTTTGGAACTTAGCTCCAATCACCTTATTTAAGCAGGAGACATGAAAAACATGATGGAGCTTAGAAGAAATGGTCAAAGGTACTAATAGGCCACTTGTCCCACTCGCTTGAGAAGTTTTTTTATAAGGTTGCAGTCGAAGAAACATCTGGTATCCTTCAAAAAATTGACGTTTTGAGTGACCTTGATCGACTTGTTTCTTCAAGCGATTATAAGCCATGACCAAATTCTCTTTGAGGGTATGGAGAATAACTTCTCGAACTGTAAGCATTTGGTCAAACGCTTGGGATTTCGAGACACATTTTATGTAGGAGAGAATGGAAGGTATCTTTTGTCCATATACTGCTTCAAAAGGATTAATGCGAGTAGTTGTATGGTAAGAAGTGTTGTACCACCATTCAAATAATGGTAACCATTGAGCCCATTGATTTTTGCTTTCATAGGAAAAACTCCTCAAATAAGTCTCCAAAAACTTGCCGACAACTTCAGTTTGACCATTAATCTAGGGATGATAGGCGGTGCTGAAATGCAATTGGGTTCCCTGTAGCCTGAACATTTCTCGCCAAAACTTGCTGGTGAAAGTGGAATATCGATCATAAACAATAGAATGAGGCATGGCATGAAGCTTGAAGACATGGTCCATGAAAATTTGAGCCACAATGGATGCAGTAAATGGAGTTTGAAGAGCATAGAAATGATCATAATTGGAAAGACGATCAAATACCACCATGATGACTGACTCATTTCTTGATTTAGGTAATCCCATAATAAAATCCATATAGATGTCCCTCCAAATACCAGGTGGAATCGAAAGTAGTTGGAGTGTGTCAGAAGATTTGATTGTTTCACCCTTTTTACGTTGACAAACATCACATTCTGCCACAAAAGTGCAAACGTCCTTTTTCATACCATCCCAGAAAAAAGAACGTTTGACCTGGTCATAGGTTTTGGTAAAACCTGAGTGCCAAGTTATGGGTGTAGCATGAATCTCAGAAAGCACCGTGGATTTAAGTTGTGACTATTTAATTAAATACAATTGGCCTTTATAGTGAAGTTCATCATTGTTACAAGAGTACCCTGGGGAAACTAGAGAATTTGCTTGCAATTTTTGGATCAGATGCAAAATTTTAGGATCTTGTAGCCATTCCTGGAGAACATCTTGGAGCCAATATGGTACAATGAAGGATAGGGAGAAAAGGGACCCTTCATATTCATATTTTTGAGCAAGAGCATCAACAACCACATTTTATTTTCCTTTCTTGTAAATGATCTCATAATGATATCCAGAGAGCTTAGTTACCCATTTTTGCTTATCTTGAGAGGAAGGTCATTGCTCCAAAAAATACTTGAGGATTTGATGATATTTCTTAATTTGGAAGAATTTACCCAAAATATAAGGGTATTAAAGATCCAATACATGTAGAATAGACAACATTTCCTTTTCATAGATTGATTGGCCCAAATGTCATTCTGACAGTTGTTCGCTGGTAAAGGCCAAAGGTCTTCCATCTTGCATAAGGAATTCTCCAATTCCTCTCCTAGAGGCATCACATTCTAGGACAAAGTTCTTTGTGAAATCAGTAAGGGCCAAGACCGGAGTAGTACACATAACCTCCTTCAAGGCTTGAAAGTCTTGATCAATTGCGGGAGTCCAAGTGAAATAATTCTTTTTAAGAAGAGAAGTGAGAGGTGTTGCAATCTTTCCATAATTCTGAACAAACTTGTGATAATTTCCTATTAAACCTAGAAAACCATGCAAGCATTTGATCTTCTTGGGGCGAGGCCAATCCTGCATTTCTTCAATATACTTAGGATCCACTCAGACAACAACATTTCCAACAATATGACCCAAGTACCTAACTTTCGAGGTGCCAAAGGCACATTTAGAGTGTTTGAGAAAAAGTTGATGTTGAGAGAGTAGATGGAGAACTTGATCCACATGGGAAAGATGGGATTTCCAAGTTTTACTATAGATGAGAATATCATCAAAGAAAACTAAGACAAAATGACGAAGAAAAGAAAAGAAGACATGATTCATGAGGGTTTGGAAGGTGAAGGGGGCATTGCACAGGCCAAAGGGCATGGCCAAGAACTCGTAGTGACCCTCATGAGTTCGAAAGGAAGTCTTGGGGATGCCAACTTCTTGAATATGTATCTAGTGGTATCCATAACGCTAATCAAGTTTAGTGAAGTACTGAGCACCACTCAGCTCATCCAAGAGATTATCAATGACAGGAATGGAAAACTTGTCCGTGATGGTGAGTTTATTGAGGGCATGAAAGTCACGACACATGTGCCAAGTACCTTCTTTCTTAAGTACCATGACAACAGGAGAAGAATAAGGGCTAGTACTGGGGTGGATAACACCTGCTTGAAGAAATTCCTGCACTATTTTCTCAATTTCATTCTTTTGGGAAAAGGGATGACGATAAGGGAGAATATTGGGAGGAAGACTTCCAAGAATAAGGGGTATGGAATGATCATGAACACCACGAGAAGGCGAAAGTCCCTAAGGAGTGGTAAAAACAAATTGATGTTTGGAGATAATATCTTGGAGGTCAGGATGCACATAGGGTTCCTCAACTTCTTGAATAGAATGGAGTTGAGAAATACTACCAGAGTGGCCTTTCTTGAGGATATTTTCCATACGACGGGAACTAATGTTCGCAGGAGAACCAACTGTGAGACCTTGGAAGTGATACCTTTGTCCCTCCTATTGGAATTTCATGGTTAATTCCTTAAAATCCATAAGAATGGGAACCATAATGCGTAACCATTCAACATATAGCACAATGTCACAACCACCCATTTCAATGGAAAAAATATGAGATTTCAGGTGGTAATGTCCAATTTGAAGAAGTACATTTTCACAACGCCCACCACATTTCATGGACTCGCCATTCACTATCATGATTTGAAAATTATTGACAGCACAAATATATCAATTGGTTTCCTAGGCAATACGATGATGAATAAAATTGTGGGTGCTACCACTATCAACAAGGATGATGACCTTCCTATACTTAATATAGCCAATGATATTGAGGGTTTGTGGGACAGAGAAGCCAGTGAGGGCATGTAAGGAAATGAGTGGGTCAGCTTCAGGTGGGTCAACGAGCTCCTGGGTAGCATCGGGAAGGGAGGGCTCTTCAACAAGGGGAACTATCACATCTTCTTCAGGAACATCTTCGGAAATGGACATAAAAAATTGGTTCTTACACTTGTGCCTGGGAAAATATTTTTCATCACAATTATAGAAAAGAGCCTTTAGTTGGCGTTCAACCATTTCATCCCTAGTTAATTTTGGACCTTGAGGGGAGTGATATGGGGGTTAGGGTTAGTGGGTCGAGGGAGAGGAACAAAATCATTTTTTTTTTTGGGAAAAAACAACTTGTTGGGCCTCTTTATCATGTTTAGTAACTTCCAACCAAGTCTAAGGGTGGGACATGAGAACATGTGATTAGATTTCATTCTTTAGGCCACTGATAAAGAATTCATGAAAGAATGCATCTGACATGCCCTCGATTTGAAAGGCCAAATTCTCAAAAGCATTTATAAAGTCTTCCACTATGCCTGACTGTTTCAACTTGGTCAAACAATCGAGATAGTGGGTATCAATGTCAAAGTGGTCATACAGATATGCAACCAAATGGGTCTAGGAAATATACCACTGACATGAATTTTTACGCCATTTCCACCATTTCCATTGTTCAGTATCTAGATATAGGACAACATAGTGAAGTTTGGACAAATCATCAGTAATACCATGCAGTGAAAAATAATGCTCCAATTGAGTAACCCAACCCGTAGGATTGGAGCCATCAAATTTATTGACCTCAACTTGGGGAAGACAGGAATTACGATGAAAGGAGTTGCATTTAAAATGCAGAGAATGAGAGGAATCAAAAACATCTAGTTGGCCCGAGGAGGAAGGATCTGGAGTGCAGTTCAACAACTGGTTGACAACAGACTAGAGGGTGTTAAATTGGTTCATGAATTTGGCTTCCATGGTGTCAAATTTGTGTTGGACTTGGGTCTCGAATTGTGCAAGGAAATAATTGGTAGAGCCAATATTAGAAGTCACATGTTAGATGGAGTCTTGGGCTTGATTGATGGAAGCTTGCAGGTATTGGTTGTGAGAGGGGGACTATGAGTAATGAAAAATGGTCCTACCCACCCATTTTTCANGCAAGGAAATAATTGGTAGAGCCAATATTAGAAGTCACATGTTAGATGGAGTCTTGGGCTTGATTGATGGAAGCTTGCAGGTATTGGTTGTGAGAGGGGGACTATGAGTAATGAAAAATGGGTGGGTAGGACCACAAAAAAGGACTTATAAGTGATAGGTACCACTATGATCAGGAAAAGAAGGGAAACATAATGGAATAGGCAAAAAAATAGGGAAGTTGAGAAGGGGTCTGGTCCACTGAAAAAAAAAAGAGATTAAAAATGAAAGGTATGACTGCGATCAGGGAGAAAATGGGAATCCAATGGGATAGGTACCAAATAAGTGTGTTGGTGGGACCAATATATATATATATATATATATATATATATATATATATATATATATAGATATTAATTCTGCAGAGTTATACTCTGGCCTGAATAACACTGAAGTGAAGAAATTGCGAAATGCTTAATAGGAAGAAATGTGTAGTAATTATGCAACCAGAATGCAGAAGGCACAGTTGCACGACAATAGATGTTGTCTGTTCTATTTTTGTTTCCATCCCAAGGGGTAGGGTATTTAGGGTTTCTACAAAAAAGGGTTTTCCATGTGCTATAACTATCTGATATACGTGCGAGGTCCAACAATAATACTTGACCCAATATCTTAGGGCACCAACTAAGGAGGATGAAACTTTCCCTTAGTTGTACTACCTAACTACCTAGGTACTAGAGAGTATTTTACCGAGTTCTGTTCTTGGTGGCACTATAGCAATCCGACCAATTGGTTTATCTATGGAGGGATTTAGGAGATCTAGGCTGATCCATATACAGGTGTTGTCTAATGTGCTACCACTCGAAGGGGTACCAACAAGGGTTACAAGGGTGTCCAACGTATGTTGGCTTGAGTACCACTTGTATAATTTCCTGTGTGTATTACTCCCCAACCATGGGTTTATGTGTGTAATGATAGATCTCTGTAACTTTAAGATGTCGAAATACATCTCTACCCTGAAAAAATTAACTCACAAGTTTCTACCGAGGAAAGTGCTCTAATACCAATTGTAAGGTACTAGGTCTATTATATTAGCAGATAAGAGAAATAATGCAGAAAATAACACTGGAATAGCAAAAAACTACAAAAATACTATAGAGATAATAGTGGAATGAAAAATTATATGGAACCACAACACCAAAATTATACCTTTATTGATAGGAAACAAGGTTCACTTGCCTCTTCGAGGGGGAAACCTCCATCAGACCAAATTCCTATCAAAATGAGAGTTCAAGACAAAACTTCTCATACCCTCTACTCCTATTTATACTAAATCTATCTATCCAAAAGAACAATCTAGAGGAAGATCCTTCTAGAAGAAAAAGATTCTATTAGGTCTTCTTACATTTGACTTATTCCTCCTTATTGCTAGGCCTTATTAATATTGACCTTTATTACATGGAAATATATTATTCTACCCATTTGAGGGGTTAGGTAGGTTAAGTTCCTAACAATCTCAACTTAATCGAGAGGATGGATAGAAACTTAGCCAATCATGGAAACCTACTATTCATCATGTTGGTACAAGGGCAGACCCAGGGTTCAGCTCCAAGAGCGCACCAACAAGCTCTAACTACTGGCCCTTTCAGCAACACCTGCGAAGCAGATGCAGTCTCACCTGAAGAAATTATGAGGGTGTTGCAAGACAGAGATGTCTACAACCAAGGGGAATATCAAGTGGATCTAACACAAGAACAACACAACATTCATATATCACTTATCAACTTAGATATATTCTGCACATCTACTTATCAGATCTAAAGCAGTAATGCAATCACAACATATCAATGACAGAGATAGAAGATCAATTACACACAACACAAAATATACTTGGTTCACCCTCTCTCTAGGGCTACATCTACATAACTGTGCTAATAATAATATATTGAAGTAAAGAAGATAGTTCTTGTCTGCACTCTTAGATAATATATCTTCTCTTCTCCTCTCTTTCTCTCCCCTCCCTATGCACCCAGCTGAAGATATTACAATCCAGAAGGCTCTTGTACTCAACACTTCTCTCTCACACAATACTCCTCTCTCAACCAACTCAATACCAACAACAACAATAACAACACTATATTACCAACCAAAAGTGCCAACCAAACTAGGCCCTTTAGACCTCTATTTATACATTACAATAGCTCACCGACAACCTTAGGCCAAAACCTAGGTGTCCAAAACCCTAGATACCAAAAACCTAGGTGTCTAAAACCCTAGGTCAACTTGACCCATATTTTCAGGGCTTTACCAACCTATCTTTCCTTCCTTCTCGTGCGATGCTCCAAAGCATCCATCGGTAGATTTTTCCTCTTGATGAGTTGTCCATGATCCTTCTTCCTTACTGACTTGTCATTCTTGGTCTCCTCATCCAATGAATTTCTTTCTCAGGATTCGCTCCATCTTTTCTTCTCTTTTGCTCACTTCGAACCAATAACAGTCACTGTGTCTTCCATGAAGTTCTCTTGCTCCCTTTTCTTCCTTGATCTTCACTTGCTTCCATAACCATGGGCCAACAGGCCCCCAACACTCACTTATGACTTATCCGGAGGCACTTCAGATATGAGCTTTCTGTTTTACTTCGACTTAGACTGCGCAGTACAACCTTGATGCCTCCTTTTCCTCCCTTGTAAAGACTATCTTTTCTGTGTCTGGTACCCAGTTTCAAGTGCACCTGGTACCTAAACCCTTTTCTTCATGCTTTCACTGAGAGCGGTGAGGCAACTGGTTGTCATAGTACAACTTCAGTCGACTCCCATTCACTAATCCTTCCTTCGACTCCCCGTTCAGAGTCTTCAATTGGACAACTCCTCCCTATGTAACATAAGCGATATTGTATGGCCCTAGCTAATATGTTCTGAACTTCCCAGGATGTTTTATGAACTTGTTGTCATATACCAGTAATATATCACCTTGTTTGAATGCCTTCTTCTTGATGTGCCTATCATGATAGGCCTTCTCTCTTTTCTTCTGAACCTGCTGATGGAATCCTGCAATAAATCTTTCTTCTTCCAATTCAACCAATTGTGCAAGCCTCTCTTGAACAACTCCAATGTCATCCATATCTATAAAGGCAACAATTCTTAGTCTTGGTACCAAATATTCCATTGGAACAATAGATTCAAGACCATATACCAACTTAAAAGGTGTCTTCTTTGTTAGATTCTTGCAAGTTGTTCTGTAGGCCCAAAGTACTGCTTGTACTCTTAAGTCCCAATCATCCCTGTTCACACTGTAAATCTTTGTGAACGTTGTCTCCAAGATATTGTTGAATGCTTCAACTGTCCCGTTTTCTTGTGGATGGTATGGCGTGCTCTTATGATGGTGGACTGCAAACTCTTTAGTCAAGGCTTCAACTGTCTTATTGATGAAATGTGTTTATTGATCACTCATGAGGATCTTTGGGCATCCAAACTTGGTTATGATGTCATAAAATATGAAGTGCACAACTATAGTTGCACTACAGTCCTTGAATTCTCTTGCTTCGGTCCATCTAGTGAAGTATTCTTTTGCTGTAGTTATGTACCTTGCTCCTGTGCATTTTCCTGGTGGATTTATAGGTCCAACAAAGTCAATGGCCCATTTCTCAAATGCTTGTATGGTCAGTTGTGGTTCCAATGGAATTTCGTCTCTTCTGGATGGTTTCTCGACTCTTTGGCATACATTGTAGGCTTTGGCATAGTCTTTAGCATCTCTGTGTAAGGTAGGCCACCAAAGGCCAGCTCTAAGAACCTTATGCACAGTTGCTTTCCCTGCATAATATTCTCCTACGATGCCTTCATGAGCTTCTGCGAGGATCAATGGTCATTCTGCATCGATAACACACCTTCTTAATATCTCATCCGGTCCCATCTTGTATAGATGTCCGACTATAAGTGAGAAATGTACAACGCACACTACTAGCCGTTTCTTCTACGGAATTGTGTACTCACTAGGTGCCATTCCTGTTTATAGGAACTGGACTATCTCTGTGAAGTGGTCATCGATATTTCTAAAGGCTAGTAGCTGTGCATCCGATAGTGTATCTTCCAAATTAGTGGGCTCTTCTCCATGTTGCAGAATTGATATGTGGTCAGGGCCCTTTTTCATTCTCCCTGGCTTTACTATGATCTCAAAATTACATTCTTGAAACAACAGAAGCCATATGCATATTCGCCCCCCCAACACTGGCTTGTTGACTAGGTACTTCAGCTCGAAGTGACCAGTAAACATTTTAAAGTGTCCTCCCAACAAATAGTGGCGAAATTTCTACAGTGCATACACCATGGATAATCCCTCTCTTTTAGTAGTGGTATAATTAATCTCATCTGTAGATAGCTCCCTGATAGCAAAGTCTAACGGGTGGTCAATGTCTCCTATTCCTGGTTGTGCTAACACAACTCCTAGTGAAATGGATGATGCATCGACATTCACATGAAATTGTTTGCTCCAATCTGGGAAAATCAGAATAGGCACAATAACCATCTTTTGTTTCAGTGTGTCGAAGCTCTACTGGCATTCTTCTGTCCAACTAAACTGACAAACCTTATTCAAAATATTCTCCATGGGTGCTGTAGTCTGAGCATATCCCTTGATGAACTTATTGTAATAGCCAGTATGTCCCAGCGCAGTGTGCAGTTGTTTGACTGAAGTGGGAGGTGGCAAATCAACTATAATGGCAATTTTAGATGGATCAACTAGCAATCCCTGCTTGCATACAATATGACCTAACAGAACTCCAAATGGTGAGAAGAAGATGCACTTCTTCAGATTCAAAGAAATTTGACACTGCCTACATTTATCCAACGTTAGCCTTAAACATTCAATGTGATTTTTCAACAAACTAAACACAGTCCAGTCATCAAAATATGCTTCTAGAAATTTATGCAAAAATTCTTTGAACGCTTCGACCACCACCCTGGAGAAGATGGCTGGTGCATTATTCAATCCAAATGGCATAGTTGTATATTGGTAGGATCCCCATTCAGTGGAAAATGTGGTATTATGGCGGTCCTCCTTGGCAATCTGGATATGATGGTATCCTGAAAAGCCATCTGTAAAAGAATAGACCTCCTGGCCTCCCATGTTATATAACACTTCGTCAGTGATCGGTGTAGGGAAGGGGTCATGAAAACAAGCATATTTAAGCTTCCTTAGATCTACGTAGATCCTAATTTCTCTTGTCTTCTTGTCTTGCACCACCATAGCGATGATCCACTCTGATTATTCGACAGGTTCTATGATCCCTGCTTCCATCATTCTGTCAAGCTCAATCTTTACTTTCTCTTTGTATTTGGGGTTCAGTCTGTAGGGTCTCTGTTTGAATGGTCTAGCAATTGGCTTCAAAGGGATCCTCGTCTCACCCATAGGTCCTTTGATTCCCTTCATATCTATGAAATTGGTCGAAAACAAGTCCTAATACTCGTGCAACAACTCAGTAATCTTATCAATGGTAGAAGCATCCCAATAATCCCCAACATTTGCAAAATTTGGTGTCTGCTCTGTTCCAATATTGAATTTCTTAATCTTGATTGGCTGTTCGATGAATGGCAACTCAAATCTTGGTCCTTCCACATCTCTCTGGCCTTCTGTTTCTGTGATGTTCACCTTCCTCGGATCATCGTCTTCATCGACATTGATGTTTTAAAAGCCTTGTAGTTTTTGCAGAGGCGCAGTCCATTCATCCTCTTCCTGTTCGAAGGGAAGGATGGATACCTCCTCAAATACTATCTATCTCACAATTTGTAATTCTTGATCTACCAATGGATATTGACTTTCAAATAAGAAGTTGGCTACAAAATTCTGAGTCATACCTTGCCAATCTATAGTGACGAGGGACAACTTTGCTTGAAGGTACCAGTTGATAGGTGTTGTGTCCAGTGTTTTGATGAATTTTTGTACCCACTGTTCTTGTGGAATTTCGCTCCAGGCCTCTTCGTAGCTTCGCACATGGTCCTTTGGGCAGCTTCGACCTATGTATCTTACTTTAAAACTTTCGAGTTGTGCTAAGAACCTCACTGTCATCAAAGTATGAGATTGTGTCAAGTCTATGATATTAATTTTGTGCGTCCCCCACCATCTTGCTGGTGTGGCTTTAAAGGCCTCATACATTGCCAACAACCTCTGTTGTGTTGGTACACTTGCTTCAAAGTATGATAAGAAGGCTTATAATGGATTCAGATCATCAAATTTTGGTAAGTTACTTATTGTTGTGGCAATCCAGCGAACTTCTTTGGTTAATCTAGCACATCTCCTTGTAGAGACCTCATACATCAAGTTCTGCTAGTTCTCCAGTGCTTCTTCTGAGTTTCAAGAGAACGCGTTGTTACTTCACCAGCTTAGATTCCCATTGTCTGTAGGATTAATGTAATCCTTCTGTTTGGATGTTAGTTTATATATGTTTCCCAGTTCTTATGCACAATCTTCTTCTCTAATGGGCTTTGTGTATTGTTGACCTTCATCTAGATCTAAAGGTTCTATGACCCTGAGGCCATCTCTTTCAAAATTCATATGTCTTTTCTTTAAGTCAACAACAGTAGATTTATTGAAGGCCCAATCAATTCCTAACAACACGGGGTATGGACAACTATCATCAACTATTTCAATTACCTTGAAATCTGCAAATGTTCTTACTCCATCAATGTCCATAGAGACATGATCCAATCATCCAAATGGGCTAACAACTTGCTGGTTGGCCATCCTAAGCCTGATAGGGGAATAGATCAACTTCGGTTTTCCCATCAGTGCCCAGGTTTGCTTCGTCATGACATAGAACTCCGACCCTAAGTCGAGGACTACATAGTCTATCTCATACTCTCCAATTTGAGAATTCAAATGTAATTCCTCATTTGTCCTTCTCTTCTTACCAATTTGGTGTACTTCTCTATTCAGTAAGGGATCTATCTTTCCTTTCTCATATTGTCTAATTAAATTTTGTAATTCTTGTACAACGCTTTCATCTTGAATCAACTTAATACAAGTATAAAAAAATTCCATGAGCTTGCTTACCTCTTTTCCTTCTCTTGGCAAAGCATACTGATCAAATGTGTGAGGCATTCCATACTCTCTTACTTATGGTTTTGTCTTTGATGAAGAACCTTGGTCTCCTCTGAACTTTGTTCTTGCTTCCTCAAATATTTGTCTTTATTTCTTTGCATCAAAAGTTTGGGTCTTCTCTGTAGCTCTCCTGATTCTTGAATCTTCTGTAGTCTTCCCGTGGGTCAGTGTGTCTTCTCCTGTAAGAACGCCTCCTCTGGTTATAACAATGAATCTAGGGTATTATCCGTGAGGCTCAACATATATCAGTTTCACTTGCGGGTTCTGCTGAGGTCCTCGTCTTTCCTGAAGCTTAGCTAGAAGCATAGGACAATCTTCTATAACATATGGTCAAACGAGTTGCAATAGCTGCAAGTGGTACAAGGGTTTTGAAAATCCCTTGCAAGGTGTCTTGGTTTTGCACATTTATAACAGATGATCTGTCCTCGGCCTCGAATCATTCCTCCTCCTCGTCCTCTCCCTCTGAATCCATCGTGAGGGTTGAATTTTCCTCTCCCATGGGATTTATACTGTGTAGTGTTTCCTTCTTGCTATACTTTTCCTTGAATATTATATATGTCTATTGAAATTTCATGCATGAGATCATAAGACATACAATCCCTATCATCATGTCCTATGGACTTACAAATTTCACAGTACAAATTTGTAGGTGTTTGAACATACTTTTGCATATAATAGCACTCACCAGGGTGATGTCTGTTTTTGCATACCTCGCACCAAGGTAAGGTGACTTGCTTTAAAGGGCTCGGAGCTCCAGAAGCTAAGTATTCATTGAATAGGGGACAATGTTCCTTGTCATGTGCTTCTGATATACATATGACACACTAGACGTCTTCTCTTTTATCTTTTCCCTTGTCTTTCTTCATATCTTCGACCTGTAGAGACAAACTTGTTAGTTGGCTCAAGATTTGGCTCATACCTGAGATGGATTCTCCCATAGGGGTTGATTCTAACTTCATGGCGATCTCCAATGCCTTATCCCATGAATAAATATTCTGTTGCATCATATGAACTCTGATGTGTGGTAAGAGAGAAGCAATGAACCATTATTTGTTCTGCTCATCCGGGATCTGAAAATTCTATCGGCCTGTTAAGGTCTTGAATCTCTGATTAAACTCCCAAACATGTTTAGCCACCTTCTACTTGATCTCTTTCAGCTCTGTGATACATTGGGATTTTGACTTAGGTTTCTTTAATTCTGCAATCAATGCGTTCTTGATCTGATTCAATGGCTTAGGAAACATAACCATTTGTTGGTACAGGGGCAGACCCAGGGTTCAACTCCAAAAGCACACCAACAAGCCCTAACTACTGGCCCTTTAGGAAACACCTGCAAACTAGATGCAGTCTCACCCAAAACAGTTATGAGGGGGTTTAAGGAAAAATATGTCTACAACCAAGGGGAATATCAAGTGGATTTAACACAAGAACAACACAACATTCATATATCACTTATCAACTTAGATCTATTATGCACATCTAATTATCGGATCTAAAGTGGTAATGCAATCACAACATATCAATGACAGAGACAAAAGATCAATCACAAACAAAACAAAATATACGTGGTTCACCCTCTCTCTAGGGCTACATCCACAGAACTGTGCTATAATATATTGAGGTAAAGAATATAGTTCTTGTCTGTGCTCTTAGCTAGCAGATCTTCTTTTCTCCTCTCTTTCTCTCCCCTCCTTGCGCACCTAGCTGCAGGGTTGATCTTTGCACCCAGTTGAAGATCTTACAATTCAGAAGGATCTTGTGCTCAACACTTCTCTCTCACACAATACTCCTCTCTCAACAAACTTAGTACCAACAACAACAATAACAACACTATCTTACCAACCAAAAGTGCCAACCAACCTAGGCCCTTTAGACCTCTATTTATACATTACAATAGCTCATTGACAACCTTAGGCCGAAACCTAGGTGTCCAAAACCCTAGATATCAAAACCCTAGGTGTCTAAAACCCTAGGTCAACTTGACCATATTTTCAGGGCTTTGCCAGCCTGTCTTTTCTTCCTTCTCACACGGTGCTCCAAAGCATCCATTGGTATCTTTTTCCTCTTGCTAAGTTTTCCACGATCCTTATTCCTTGCTGACTTCTCATTCTCAGTCTCCTCTTCCAACGACTTGCTTTCTTGGGATTCGCTCCATCTTTGCAGCTCTTTTTCTCACTTCGACCCAATAACAGTCACTGTGTCTTCCACGAAGTTCGCTTTCTCCCTTTTCTTCCTTGATCTTTGCTTGCTTCCATAACCAAGGGCCAACACATCACATTTTTCACTAGTGGTTTTCCACCCACTTAATGTACCCTGGTCCAATTCTACTTCTTCTCCCACCCCGCACCCCATTTGTTATGATTTCTTGCCAATTTTTATCTTATTAACTTCATTTAATGGACATTGTTTATCATGTTAATTAGCTTATGAATTCTCTCACCTGATTTATTATCATGTTTATTAGTGTATACATTTCTCATATCTTATTTATTATTTGATTAATTATTTTAATAATTCTCTTATTCACTATCCCATGATTTTTTATCACATATTTTCATTTTATTTGTCCCATTTAACCAATTATTAATTCTAGATCTTTTAGTCCGGTTTTTATATCTAATTATTTCCCAATGATTGTTTCTAACAATCCTTGAGTTAAATTATTAATTATTTACAATGATTGACCATCGTATTTCTTCTTGTAAATCATTACCACCAACACTCTTTTCATTACCATTATATCTTTATTTTTCCCTGATGATAGGTGGAGTGTTCACTTGAAACGTCAGACGTTTCATAGACTCTCACACAATTTTTTTCAGAAAGTTTAAGACATTATTGTCTCAAATTTATCACTCCCAAGTGTATCCTACAAAACACTATGTAAGATATGTGTCACATGCATTTAAATAAATTTATATAGAAAATGTATATAAATAAATTTTAAATTGAGTTTAAGGCTTTGGTTCAACTAGTTATTATAAATGTTGTTGGGAATTTGACTAGCTCTATGCCATTAAGTGCTCTTGAATTCTTTAGATTAGGTACACTAGTTTACATCGACATGTTTATTAAACACGACATTCATGATTTTGGACTTTGATTTTCCATACATAATAGTCACCAATACTTAGACACATACCATAGTCACATTTCAACCAATTCATCTTTAACAAACATAAATATATAAAATATATAGATATAAATAAATAATTATTAAATAATAATAATTAATATATCATAATGAAAATAAATCTATGATTTAGGTGGATATTGGTGGCCACCCACCAATTCCACTGGCTCAAAGCCCAATTTCCATTTTGGTAGTTTTTTTTCTATCTTTTCGGGTCCTAAACTTCCAGGGCCATTTTGAGGCCCTAAACAACGCTTTTTGGGCCCGCCAAAATCATACTATAGACCGAGTCAAAGTCTAATGACAATATGTGTAGTCCTCAGATGGAACTTTCCAATGGGCTATCGTGCGCCTGAAACAAAGATCATATGAAAAATTTACAACCCCAGGAAGTTGATGTACCAACTTACCCAATTGAGGCCCACACAACTTTTGGATATTCATCTCCTATGTTTAGATTTTTGGATGTTTAGGGTTTTATCATTTATGATTTATTTTAAAAATACCTTTGGAGCCTCATTCTTACAATGAGGCTCCAAAGGCCTTGGGAAATGCTTAACGTTCTTCTTGGAAAATTCTTAACGTTCTTCTTGAACTTTGAAGTTGTAAGTTTCTTTAGACAATTGGTTATCCCTTAGGTTTTGTTTCAAGTATGGGCATGTGTCCACTTCTTGCTTGAAGAAAAGGGTCCTCGAGATTAAAAAAATTAGAAGGAAAAAAAAAATCCTTTCATGGTGAAAAGGTCCAATATCAAAATGCATTGGATGACACTATAAAGAGTTTCATAGGAAGTAGTGCCATAAATTCTATTTAATTACTTAATTATATATTAAAACGATGCTATATATTTCATATATTTTGTGTCTTCCACTTCATTGGTAAATTCCTTTTTCTTCTAATAAATACACATTTATTTGTGCATACAAATAGAAGTAACAGTCAAAACATTTCCATTAAATGAGGTTTCTCTTGTGCGTCGAGCGGTCGAAAGGAATAAGATTGGTTGGTAGTGTTTGCTACGATTCTTCAGAAAATAGTAAATGCAACCATCTTTATGGGAGCCAAATCGCTCTTACAGACATTACCACAACTATCACCAAACTAAAAGACTTACATCTTGCTCCTTAGTGCCCCTAGCAACTCTATCTACCAGATAATATAAAACCAAGAACTATGAGTTCTTTATTAACATAGTTGTTCTAGTACCTGGCATGTACCAACATTGGTCAAGTATAGGATTGTACCATAGTTATACTTAAATATACATGGAATAATGAGCATCAAAATTTGGAAGTGGGATTTGAAGGATGTCTTAATTATCCATGAAAGCATGATTGTTAGAAATTATTATTTCTAATGAACATAAGTTGGTAATTTTAATAGTTCATCATTTATGGTGTTGAACACAACTTCATATTGAAAGAGAATGGTCAAAATTGTATTTTCTATTTTACTACTAGTTTTATCAATATCTTCTGGACACTAGGAGACTTCAAAGACATATAGTAATTCATATTGCTTTCATCATAATTATTTGTACCATCATAAAAAAACTTGATTTTAGCTTTAATCTTTGTTGGAAACCTCTCTAAGAATAGATGCCACTTCAAGCACTAAGGGAACTTTGATAAACAACAATTACTTTGATACACAATATATTTCCATGTTTACATTGATTTTTAGTTGGTGTATCAACTGATTAACAAATGAAATGAGTGCCAAGAAAATACAACAAAGGTGTACCCATTCCTGGCCTCAAAGGATGACATGTAATGAGAAACCTCATGGATACGAGTGTTGATCTTGCTCATTGTAACTTGAATGCCTAGCTTCTTCATGGTTCCAATAAGCTCATGGCATTTATCTTGGGATATACTCTTGATGTTAGTACATTAGATTGTGAGGTGGCTATAAAGTTGTTGACCTCATTTAGCAAACAAAACCCTCAAGCAATCCACACAATATTTATTGTTTGGGAGAGACATTGGATTTTCTCCCAATGGAAACCACTAGAGGTTTCTAAGATGAATAATTTCTTCTACTCATATCATTTCTTTGCATAGAATCGTTTCATACGAGATTAGGCACCAAGCCGATTGTTGGAGTGCTTGTTGATATGTGAAGTAATGGGCACCATTAGTGCTTCACATACAATAATGGAGACCATTAGTTAAGAAATTAAAAGGAACTAATAAAGGAACTAACACACCTCACCTTTTCACATGTTAGTGCCACTATATAAACATTAAATATGTTAGATTCATAATGACATACTACTAAATATTTATCGAAATAAAATAAGTGTTTCCCAGAAACATGCATTCAAAATACCAAGATTCTTGAGGAGCTTGTAATGGATTGGGAGTGTGGATTCAACACCTTTCTGGTTTGGCTAAGGGCATGCTCCATGCAATTGGAGGTTGAATCCCCTCTATTCATAGATCAGATTTCTTTCTATTTTATTTTATTTCCATGGCTATAGATTTTTCTCTACATTGTTGTTTAATAACTTGGTGTTTTATTTACTTTGATGGTTGGCGATTACTTTGTGACTTTCTTAGAGATTGGTTGTAGTTTACTAGATTGTTTTTGTTTTATTTTAATGGTTGTAGTTTTTTTTCAAATGGGTTCTTGAGATAGTTCCTTGGATTCAGAGTGCAAAGATGTTTGTTTTGTATGTATTGCTAATGAATTGTTTGCTACAACTAGTTTCTTTCATTAAAAGGCAACAATTGTTGTTTTGAGTATTTTGGTTTTGAATGGATTAATTGTTGAATGATGAGTGGGTTAGTTGCATATCATTCATATGACATTGGAATACATATTATTAAAGAAAAAACCTTATGGTTGCATATATAGTGCATGATACCTCTATATCATTACACATTTAGAATCATAATTTAAGTGTGTCCTCGAGATTTCGTGACATTAATTAATTATTACAGGAATACCTTGGTCCATTGCTTTTTAGCATCATTTCTAGGGAGGTGTTGAAACCACAAAGGGTTAAATTTTTTAGGATTAGGAATATACACTACAAGTGTAGTCAAGGTTGCAAGTCAACATTCAAACTTGTGCTCATCTTTTTGTAGTGTTTTTATTACTTTGATAGTCTTTTTAGTGATTTTTAGAATGTCCGCCTCAATAACCTATATATATATATATATATATATATATATATATATATATATTACAACAATTTTGAAAATCAAGGTAGGAAAGGCAGAAGATAATCCACATGAAGAGGAGGAAACCTCTCTTTCATTGATTTAGTTTTGAATTAGCATGAATGTAAATTAGTCCCATACCTAAAATCTAGGGTTTGGCATTTAAAGCATTAAATACATTCAAATCAAATCGAATTTTTGAGGATATTTAGAAACATTATCCTACTTGAAAATCTACGTGTCTTCCTGTTTTGAAACCTCCTCATGGAATGTTTGGAATCGAACTAAGGTTTGACTGTCCCATTTCACAACATATGGTGAATTTATGAAAAATAGGGTTACAAAATCACTTCATATCTCCCAAACCATAATATCTACGTACAAATTGAGAGAGGTTTTTTTTTTTTTATATTATATTGTTATTGATAAAATCCTCTTTTAATTTTTCAAAATACCTCTTCAAATCCTCATAATCTGTGCCCAAATATGATAACTAAAACATGAAATTCCAGAATTTTCAAATCTAAACAATGAGTTGTAAATATCTTCTTGTATCTCCCAAAACATAACACTTGTGTAAACAATGAGGGAGGTTTTTGGATATGAGATAATTATTGAGAAAATCCTCTTTTTGTTTTCACAAATTCCTCCCTTTTTGGTTAGAGATTGAGTTTTAACTTGACTACGAAAGCAATCATTTCTAGAAAATCCCTTGTTTTCAACAGTCTATTTTCTCCTTTTTCATAAAATACTGCTCCAAAAATATTTGTTGATGATCACAAATTGTGTATGAAGGCTATAACATGTTTAAATTCATCCCTTATAGTAAAAAAACCATCTCCAAAACCCAAAACTATGTCATTTTCTTGAAAACATGATGTTGTGGAAACTTCCTTTAGCGCCTTTTTCAAAACGTCAATTTCAAGATTCAAAACCTCTCATAACACCTAATAATAGCCAAAACGATATAAAAAGGCGTTATTTTGAGTATATAAGAAACATATGAATATTTAATACCAAAATTTGACCATGCAAATATCAGAGCTAACATTGGCTCCACGGGGGATGGCATGCTCCCTGTGAGATGCCAAGAACTCTTTTAGACCCATGCATGATACTGAGAACATCCCTACAAATTTATTCAAAATGAAAACTGAAAGAATTGCTGAAAAAACCAAACTGAAATCCAAACTAACAAACTGAACAAGCTTCAAGTGTCTCCATTGGGAGATGGAGTCATTCTCCTCCTTCCAAATTTCTGCAACTTATAACATGTTCATGTCAATATACAAACTAAACTGCTAGGAGACTGAGAAACAATCATATGTTGTGAACTGTGGTATGTTCGTGATTTAATAGTAGCTCTGCTTCTTTATTTCACACTATAAACTAATCAAAATCTGAAAGACATTATGCAAACTAAACCAAATGCTCATGAATTGAGCTTATTTATGTACACCCCTACAATATTTGGATCAATTTTTGATTAATTGGGATGGTTGTCATTGATGTCAACCCTTGAAGAAAGTCTGGTAGTGAATTTCGATAGCACAAAGGTTTGGGTAATGGACCCAAGTTTTTTTGATGTATAATGGTATGGGATTTAATATATTTGCAGGTAAGACTATTCTATATGGATAGTACATGTCATGTTATTTCTGGTGGTATTTGGAACGAGACATAACTCCTCACAGTTAGAGAGTTATGACCATGTGAAGTTGGAGAACCATCATGAGTCATCTAGAAGCCCCAAAAGGTCAAAGTAGTCAAAGTGGTTGTAAAGAAGAAATTATTTAAATAATAAAGTGAAGTGATGAGTGTAGTATAAATCAAAGTGGATACAAAATAAATTATTTAAATAATAAAGTTAATGGAGAAATTACTAAGTGGACAAGTGGTTAGAAGTGGGTTAGCCCTAAAATAAGGAAAGTAGTTTAAGAGATTTTAGAAGGTAAATAATAAAGTGATGTGATGAGTGTACTATATGTCAAAGTGTATACGAAAGAAATTATTTAAATAATAAATTTAACGAATAAATTAGTAAGTGGACAAGTGGTGAGAAGTGGGTTAACCCTAAAATAAGGAAAGTGGGTTAAGATGGTTAAAAGGTAACACCTTGAGGAAGCTACATGAAAGTATATATAAGAGGCAAGGCTCTCTCATTTTAATCACACTTGAGCATATTGAATATCTACAAGTGACTAAGGTAACAAAAGGATATCTAAGATGAATTTTAGAGGGAAGGTGAAGTAAATAAGGCCAAAATTCAAGGGAGGATAAATTCTTTTGATGATGCTTTTTAAGGTATGTTATTTACAGGTCATCTCATCATTTTCCCAATAACCTTTTTTCTAGAATGATTCAGACTGTGAAATTGGGAGGCCATTGAGGAAACTTATCCAAGTATCTATGATAAATATTTCAGCTTGTGGGTCATTGTATTTTTGGAGTTACACTCCGTGGAAAATAGGGTTTGTGGCTAGTCCTGAAACTAGTCTAAAACATGTGTTTCAGGTAAAAACGTCATAAATGCTTCATAACAGATCCAAATTTAGTAAGACCAAATGTATTGGTTAGAGTAAAGTTCGTAGTATGTTGTGTACATGTTTAATATCTATACAACAAATATTCCATGTATCACCAACTATGGTTAGAGTACAGTTCGTAGGAGGGAAATCGCTCTTATAGACATTACCACAACTATCACCAAACTAAAAGACTTACATCTTGCTCCTTAGTGCCCCTAGAAACTCTATCTGAACTTGTGGTGTGATAATATAAAATCAAGAACTATGAGTTCTTTATTAACATAGTTGTTCTAGTACCTGACATGTACCAACATTGGGCAGGTATAGGATTGTACCATAGTTATACTTAAATATACATGGAATAATGAACATCAAAATTTGGAAGTGGGATTTGAAGGATGTCTTAATTATCCATGAAAGCATGATTGTTATAAATTATTATTTCTAATGAACATAAGTTGGTAATTTTAGTAGTTCATCATTTATGGTGTTGAACACAACTTCATATTGAAAGAGAATGGTCAAAATTGTATTTTCTATTTCACTACTAGTTTTATCAATACCTTATGGACACTAGGAGACTTCAAAGACATATAGTAATTCATATTTCTTTCATCATAATTATTCGCACCATCATAAAAAACTTGATTTTAGCTTTAATCTTTGTTGGAAACCTCTCTAAGAATAGATGCCACTTCAAGCACTAAGGGAACTTTGATAAACAACAATTACTTTGATACACAATATATTTCCATGTTTACATTGATTTTTAGTTGGTGTATCAACTCATTAACAAATGAAATGAGTGCCAAGAAAATACAACAAAGGTGTACCCATTCCTGGCCTCAAAGGATGACATGTAATGAGAAACCTCATGGATATGAGTGTTGATCTTACTCATTGTAACTTGAATGTCTAGCTTCTTCATGGTTCCAATAAGCTCATGGAATTTATCTTGGGATCCACTCTTGATGTTAGTACATTAGATTCTGAGGTGGGTATAAAGTTGTTGACCTCATTTAGCAAACAAAACCCTCAAGCAATCCACACAATAGTTATTGTTTGGGAGAGACATTGGATTTTCCCCCAATGGAGACCACTAGAGGTTTCTAAGATGAATAATTTCTTCTACTCATCTCATTTCTTTGCATAGAATTGTTTCATACGAGATTATGCACCAAGCCGATTGTTGGAGTGCTTGTTGATATGTGAAGTAATGGGCACCATTAGTGCTTCACATACAATAATGGAGACCATTAGTTAAGAAATGAAAAGGAACTAATAAAGGAACTAACACACCTCACCTTTTCACATGTTAGTGCCACTATATAAACATTAAATATGTTAGATTCATAATGACATACTACTAAATATTTATTGAAATAAAATAAGGGTTTCCCAAAAAAAATGCATTCAAAATACCAAGATTCTTGAGGATCTTGTAATGGATTGGGAGTGTAGATTCAACACCTTTTTGGTTTGGCTAAGGGCATGCTCCATGCAATTGGAGGTTGAATCCCCTCTATTCATAGATCATATTTCTTTCTATTTTATTTTATTTCCATGGCTATAGATTTTTCTCTACATTGTTGTTTAATAACTTGGTGTTTTATGTACTTTGATGGTTGGCAATTACTTTGTGAATTTCTTAGAGATTGGTTGTAGTTTACTAGATTGTTTTTGTTTTATTTTAATGGTTGTAGTTTTTTTTCAAATGGGTTCTTGAGATAGTTCCTTGGATTCAGAGTGCAAATATGTTTGTTTTGTATGTATTGCTAATGAATGGTTTGCTACAACTAGTTTCTTTCATTAAAAGGCAACAATTATTGTTTTGAGTATTTTGGTTTTGAATGGATTAGTTGTTGAATGATGAGTGGGTTAGTTGCATATCATTCATAGGACATTGGTATACATGTTATTAAAGAAAAAACCTTATGGTTTCATATATAATGCATGACACCTCTATATCATTACACATTCAAAATGATAATTTAAGTGTGTCCTCGAGATTTCGTGACATTAATTAATTATTGCAGGAATACCTTGGTCCATTACTTTTTAGCATCATTGCTAGGGAGGTGTTGAAATCACAAAGGGTTAAAATTTTTAGAATTAGGAATATACACTACAAGTGTAGTCAAGGTTGCAAGTCAACATTCAAACGGTGCTCATCTTTTTGTAGTGTTTTTATTACTTTGATAATCTTTTTAGTGATTTTTAGAATGTCCACCTCAATAACCTAGATATATATATATTACAACAATTTTCAAAATCAATGTAGGAAAGGCAGAAGATAATCCACATGAAGAGGAGGAAACCTCTCTTTCATTGATTTAGTTTTGAATTAGCATGAATGTAATACCCCCAGGTTGATCCCTAGTTGTAATTGTACATATGATTTATAGGCTGGTGAACCAGGATATTTTGGGGCCAGAGTGTCTGTGTATGTATATGTTTTAAGCCGAAGTTCCCTTATGATTACTAGGTCAGAGAGCCTATATGAAAAAATGTTAGCAATCCTATCATTGTAATATGTAATCACTCATATTATTAATAAAGTACATCAAGGTTGTAGACCAAGTCATATGAAAGAGTATGGGGGATAGGACTCCACGAGAGGGAAAGGGGACTAATGGATTAAGAAAAGGGGATAAGTCAAGGGGGATTAAGCCAAGGAATAAAATAATATTATTCCTAAGTCATAAGCTTTGTGTTATAATTTTATCATAAGTTCCTAAGTGAGAAGAACAAATCACCAAGTGGAGAAAAATGTGGTTCTTTGTGTTCCAAGTATCATAAAGGGAGCATACATATATATTGTTGAGAATTAGTCTAATTCTCATTCATTCTTGGTCATTCATTAATTTTGGCATTAATTCTTATCGTTACTGAATATTGGAGAAATAGAGCTTGGGTTACCGTGTAAATCCTTGGTGGTATGGGTTTGAAGAAGCATGTTGTCAGACCTATGGAGTAACCTCTATAGGTGAGAGAATTATTTGGGAATAGGTTTCCCCTATGTGCTGGTCTAGTAGGTGCCATAAATCTTTGAGTGCACCTATGTGGTCCAAATACCATAGTGCTTTGAGACTTCTTGACCGACCTCTTATTGAAGCTCTAGAAGGGAAGTGGGACAATGAAAGGACTGCTGAACAAAGAAGGGGTACACTTCCTAGGGTGGGATGGTGTTGGAGCCGGAAGTCACTCCTGGATTTCTTGCAGGAGAAGAGCCCGACGCCCATCAGTTTAATGTCATGATTTGTTTGAAAGGGTGATCAAACGGAAGGAAACTCAGAACAGTATCGTCTCAACTCAGAAACTAGACCAGGCATGCATGAACGAGTGAGGTCTTGATAAACTCCAAACAGTGACTTGCAAATAAAGGGTGAGTAGGGGGAAGACTTGCATAAGAAGAGTGCGCAGGTCTATTACAAACATCCGGCTCGTAACAGACTGAAGAAGAAAGTATTCAAACACAAGATCCTCTTATATTCAAACACAGGACACCAGAGGGCACAACAATGTCACAACAAATCCTTTATCATAACAAGATTGTTCAATCCACACGAATCCTTCGACTGTGGACTCCCTAGCATGAGATGAAAGATAGATGGGAAAATAAGAACTGTTTGTTATAAACCAAGAAGTCTCAAACAAAGAGGAATAACCAGGAAACCAGAATATTTGCTGAAACTTTACAGTCGGGAGCTTAGCTCTACCATCGATAGATACAAAAATGGCAAAAATGCCTACATATACTCAAAATAACAACAACAGCAGAACCAAGATACTACATTGAAGGCTTTGCGTCTGCATGGCTTCTGACAACACAGAGCTGCAATCTTTGAATGGTCGTGCAACTTATGGAAGACGCAACCGATATTCTGACAATTCATCCGGCGAATCGACGTGCCTTTAATCCAATGCAAGACTTTCCCATTATGGCGGAGACAATGTCTAACCACCACCAACCGCTTCAATAACTACTTCTTGGGATTGAGAATGGCCCGGCCAACTCAGCACTTCGGGATATGGAAGACCCCTCACGTTGCCACCTAGAATAACTGAATGGCTTGAGGGACGGGTATGGAGGCCAACACGGGAAGTGGGGTAGGGCTACAGAATGACGGGGCCACAACCGCAAGGATGAAGCAAGAGCGATGAGAGGTGATCAGAGGCGGCGGGAGGATAGACGTGGTAGTCTTATCGTAGCGAGAGGCTGACATGGAGGGAAAGGGATGCGTGGCGGGTGGTAAATGGGCGATGAGATGAGGGAAAGGCCATATGGAGGGGTGAGAGAGGGGTGAACGGTGACACATGGCGGCAAGGGAAAGGTCGACAGGGAGATGTCATGACGAAAATATGGCCCACACGGGTTAGAGACAAGGCATCTGAGAAGGTCGGGGCCGCGCCTGAGCTGTTGATCCGGGCTCCTCGATCGTGGCCGTTGGAAAACTGCATCCATGATTCCGGACCCCCCCCCTCCGCTTAAAGGGGGGGGGTCCGAAATTGCTTTCATCGCCGTTGATCCGGGCGCGCTAATCTGAGCCATGGAGAGGTGCGCGCTCGATTCCGGACCCCCCCTCCCCGCTTAAAGGTAGAAAGGAAAGGGGGGTCCGAAATCCAATACGCGCCATTGATCTAGGCGTTCCAATCTGGACCGCTCAGACTTGCTTGTGACTTATATTGGGTGCATAATCATCCGAAACCTTGGACAAGTGGGTTTTTAACCCATTTTATGCGTTCTAGCCCCATTTGCAAGAAATATCGCTAACATTTGGCTCCATGGGGGATAGAGTCATCCCTGTGATGCTCTAAGAACTCTTTTGCAGACTTAGTGCCTTTGCTGTTGGGCTATGGAGTCATTTATTAGTCCGAAAAACAAAAACAGAAACATTATTTACAAAACAAAACAAAAAGAGCCGACT
>JASDQU010012786.1:160107-176789 GCA_032191745.1 Picea mariana
CTTCTTTTTTCTCTTCCTGTCAAAAGCCCGCTTGATCTTCTGCTGATGATTGTAAGCTCTGTCCAGGACCTGTTCTCTGATATGCTGCACCTCCACCATCTGATGAATTCTTCTGAGCACATGGTTGGGCTCTCCCTCATAGTCCTAGAGAAGATTGGCTACAGGTAAGGCAAGCTGAGTGGGGAAAGTGGCCTCTATTCCGTAAACCAGCTGGAAGGGTGAGAGTCCCAGGGATTTCTTTGTCGTCACCCGATCAGCCCAGAGAGCAAATTTGAGCTTTGAGTCCCAGGCCTTCTGATTGTCCTCCAGTAATTTTTTGATGAGCTTGATTAGGATTTTATTGGAGGACTCTGCCAGTCCGTTTCCTTAAGGATAGTAGGGAGTGGAATGAATCAGTGAAATCCCAAATTGTTCACAAAACTTGACCAGAGGCTCAGACCGAAATGGGGAAGCATTGTCAGTGAAAATTTTGTTAGGATAGCCAAATCTGGCTATGATGTCCTCCAGGAAGCCGATGATTACTTTGTGAGAAGTGCTTCTGGTGGGGACAACTTCTATCCATTTAGTGAAATAATCAGTGACAGTGAGGATCCATCTGTGCTGGACGCTTGAGGGAGGATGAATTTCTCCAATGAAATCCAATCCCCACTGCTGAAAAGGTGCCGAAGCTACTACAGGTTTTAATGGCAGAGACTTGAGTTGCTGTTTACCTGAGAACTTCTGGCATTTAATGCAAGCCCTGACTTCTCTACAAACATCAATAAACAAAGTAGGCCAGTAATACCCAGCCCGGAGGATTTTGTGGGCTGTGGTCTTCCAAAAATGATGACCTCCACAGAGACTTCTATGAAAATCAAACATTACCTTCTGGGCTTGCAGTGGGTCCAAACATCTTAATAGTATCCCCAAAGGGTCTCTCCAGTATAAGGCTCAATCAATGAGGCAATATTTGACCACTTTGAGCTTCAAAGCTCTGGCCCTACTCTTTCCCAATCCGTCAGGGGGCTTCAATTCCTGCAGAAAGTACACGATATCCCTGTACCAGGGACATTCTGCTAGTGGTGTGGTGATCTGGGAATTACTGCTAGATGAATCAGCTTGTTCATTAATGCAGTTAATCCCCAGAGTTTTGAAATTGGATTCAGCTAGCAACCTNATTACTGCTAGATGACTCAGCTTGTTCATTGATGCATTTAATCCCCAGAGTTTTGAAATTGGATTCAGCCAGCAACCTGGCCAAACCTTGCCCCCTTATTAACTTGGTAGGCTTAATCTCCAGGTCAAACTCCAGGATCTTGGCTATCCATTTAGCCCTTCTCCCATCTATGTCAGGTTGTATAAGAATGTCCTTCACAGAGGGTGAAGGGACATATGCAGTGACCTTGGAGTGCAAAACATAGATCCTGAAGGCTTTGAGAGCTTTCACCAATGCATAGGCCTGCTTTTCCATGATCTCATATATGAGTTCAGCATCCCTCAATGCCCTGCTAAAGAAGGCAATGGGTTGTTCTCACCCTTGATCATTTCTCTGCAATAAGACTGCTGCTACCGAGTCGTCGGAAGCAAATGAGAAAATTAGGAAATCTTTAGAATAATCAGGACTGATTAGCACAGGCGCCTCAGTCAATGCTTTCTTTATCTGCGCAAAAGATTCCCTGGGTTCAGCAGTCCATTTTATTTCATGGCCCTTCCTGAGCATGGCTGTGATGTGTTTCACCAGCTCAGCAAAATTTGAAACAAACCTCCTCAGAAAATTTATCTTCCCCAAAAAGGCTTGGACTTCTTTCTTAGACCTGGGAAGTGACAGGGYYTGAAKHGCYTCYACCCTGYYWGGRTCRATHCTYACTCCCTCTGCTGASACTATRTGGCCTAATARTTTCCCCTCCTTCATRGCAAACAATGATTTTCTGGGGTTYAAAGAYAKGCCRTACCTCCGACACTTCAGGAACACCCTCTTCAAGTGGYAGCARTGCTCTTTGTCAGTCTTGGAGAAGACTGTGATGTCATCCAAATATATCACCACAAATTGGTCCTTCTCCCCAACGAAGGCTATGTCCATGGCTCGCTGAAACGTTGCTCCTGCATTCATCAACCCAAAGGGCATTTTGGCATACATGAATGTGCCCCAAGGAGTGATGAAGGTTGTTTTTTCTCTGTCCTCGGGCATGACTGATATCTGATTGTATCCCGAAAAGCCATCAATCATGGACATCCTGGATGAACCAATGACCTTCTGCAATATATGTTCCATGTTGGGTAGGGGATAATTGTCCTTCCTCTAACTTCTGTTCAGGTTCCTGAAATCGACACAGAGTCTGATTTCCCCACTTTTCTTTCTCACCGGGACCAGATTGGCCACCCATTCAGAGTATCTCAAGGGGACAATGATCTGGGCATCCAGCAGCTTCTTCACTTCCTTCTCCATGACAGGTAGTAGCATGGGGTTTATCTGTCTCAGCTTCTGCTTAAATGGCTTAGCATCCTCTTTTAGCGGGATTTTGTGCTCGATGACTGACGTGTCGTACGTTTTGAGGTCTTTGTAGGTCCATGCAAACACATCAGCAAACTCCTTCAACAACTTAGTGTATTCGGCTCTCTGCTCCTCAGTCAAACTCCTTGACAGCTTGACTAATTTTGGCTCCTCAGGTGTTCCTATGTTGCATTCAGCTGTGTCATCATCATCACCTGAAACTTTACCCTTTACTGCCACATCATTCCCATCAAACAACCTTTCTAATGGGATTAGTCCTCTCGATATGTGGTTGCTGGGTAGCTGAATGATCCGGTGATCAGCTATTTTATTCACAAATTCCCCAGGGTGATGGTCATCTTCCTCCTCCGGATTCTCATCTATGTGCATTGTGGAAAATTCGTCAATGGACTGGAGGAATTTTTTAATATCCTGATCATCCTCAAACACCTTCCAGTATTTGACGTTGTCTGGTATAGAAGGTCTGTATCTTATTTCAACATCAGACCTGGCAGTGGGCTGTGTGGGAATTTCGAGCACACTAGCTGAGAAAGCTAGAAAATCGGCTGAGGCATTTTCCTCTCTTGGAATATAGGAAATATTAAAATCCAGGAAGGAATTATCAACCAGGTCCCATACCTCATTCCTGTAGCTCCTGAGCCGAGGATGCTTAGTCTGATAAACGTTTTTGACCTGCTGAACGATCAACTCTGCATCTCCAAACACAACCATCTCTTTAATTTCCATTTCCTTGGCAGCTCTTAATCCCAGAATCAGAGCTTCATACTCTGCCACATTATTGGTGACCTCAAATTCCTTCCTGTATGACAGAGAGATGGTCTCTTGACAAGGGGAAACGAATACTATCCCAGCACCAGCACCCATACTGGAGGAGGCTCCATCAAAGAACATCTTCCAAACAGAGGTGGTCGGAGGGGAGGTCTCCTGATTGAGAACGGGCTGCTTTTTGATCTGTAAGGGGGCTTCAGGGGTGCTTGTGAGCTGTAGTAAACTGGAGCCGAAATCAGTGTCTAAAGCATAGATGGGATGATTGGTAGGATTGGCTTCATCACTGACAATGTAGGCTAGCTGGGCCTCTCTGTATAACCTCCTATGTTCCCCCCCAAAGACTGGAATGGTGGCATATGTGAGGTCCATCTGTAAAGTTCCCCCCAGTCTTTTTATCCAAGATCTTGACAACAACATGCCAAACTTACGGGGAACATCAGCTACCACAATATCCATGACCATGCTCTTCATGGGTAGCTGAAATAAAGAGACTACTAGGTCTTTAATCACTCCCAAACATTGGACCCTCCTGGAGTCAAAAGAATAAAGGTCATGATAGGCTCGGGTGACTTCCAGTCCTAATTCTTCCATGACGGCTTTAGGCATGAGGTTGTGGGAGGCCCCTGAATCCATAAGGCAATTATGCAGTACCTTGTCATGTANTGATCTTTTGAATCTCATGTTCGAAATTGAAAGAAGACGTAAGCTTTGGAATTTCTCTAATTTTAGGAAAATGATTTTGGATAATGGGAGAGAGGGGTTGGGCCTTCTTACCTTTGTAGGCATCTACTATCTCATCAACAGGCCTCTCTGCTCTAGTGGATGACTCAGGAACATCAGGTGCTACTGCCCTTTTGTCAGACCTCAGGTTGTACCTGCCTCGACCGCCAACAACTTTGTCTCCTTTGCTTAACTCGTTCAACTGACCATCCATGAGAGAATCTTCATATGCCGATTGAGTCAGATGAGGGAAAGGGGGAGTGACCTCCAAACTATGAATTTTTGGCTCAGGCTCGTCTGCTTCCTCTTGTTCTTCATCAGCCACAAAATTGTTCTAGAAGGGAGCTTGAATTCTTTGGTCGTCTCTGTCTTTTTCCTTCTCCTTGTGCATAGCTGGAGGAGCGTAATTATTTGGCCTTCTGAACCCTGCCCTGTTCTCGGTGTTCTGAGGGCCCTTGTTCATTTGTTTCCCCTCCACCTTCAATCTCTCTACCTCCTCTTTAAGAAGGTTCATAACTCGGGTCAGCTCATTTATTTGAGGGTGGGGCAGAGAAGGGATAGAAGTTGAGGCCTCTGATTTTTCCTTTCTTCTGTCTGTGTCGGCCTGGCTTCTCAGTCTGTTAGTTGCCAATATGTTGGATTCCACTTCTATAGCTGCATATTGCATCTGAGCTAAAGAGGTGGCTCTTCTTTCTCTTAACACGAGACAAAAATCAGGGTCAAATGCGCTAGCATAGGAAATTTGAGCAGAGGATTCTGAGGATTTAATCTCTGCAGGAATCTTGTTGTACATCTTATTAAACCTTTTGGAGAAGTCTGAGACAGACTCCCCTTCCATCTTCCTCAGAGATCCAAACTCTGTCATGTAATACATATAATCTTTTCTGTCTCCCCACTGTCTCAGGAAGACGTTATCCAAGGCTTCTATGCCAGCAATAGACCCAGGGGCTAGGCCTCAGAACCACTTCCTCACTTCTCCATCTAGGCTCTGGACAAAGACTCTCATCTAGACATCTTCACTTTTGATATTCAAGTTGTCTGCATAACTGTAAAAAGCAGCCAAGTGCTCCTTAGTAGTTATGTCTCCCTCCCCACTGAACTTGGGCATGTATTTCAAATAGTCTCTAGCAGGGAGGGGGTTCAGAGGCTGGGGGAGAATCAAAGGAGCATATCTGGTAGCAACTATGGCATCCATTCTGTTTGGAGGGGGATTAGCACCAGCCATAGGGATATTGGGTAAAGGAGAAGTAGGAGGAGAAGGAGTATGGACGAGAGATGTTGGAACAGAGGTTCTTGGAGGAGACAATGGAGAAAACAGAGAGGAAGCCAAGGGACCTGAGTGTACAGATGTTCTTCTCTGTGCAGTGGTAACAACAGAAGGAGGGGTGATGAAATCTTCGGAAGCTCGAGGTCTGTGATGAGGCAAGACCTCCAGGGAAGGGGGAGTGACAAGGATTTCTCCTTCTGATACCAGACCAGTAGGAGAAAACTCAGCAGGAACACTCCCGAAATTCAGAAAATGAGAAACCTCAGAGGAAGGCCGACTAGGAAACTGAGAATCTGAAAATGGATTTCTCACAGAAGGGGAGGGAATATTACCTGTTTCAGCAGCGGAAACTTCTTTTGCAGCTCTCTTTCCCTTTCTGTGCACTGCTTCCGCGTCAGCTTCTGGTGTGGCTAAAGGCAAGTGTGGGTTAGACCTCGTATGTCTGCCTCTCGAAGCCACAGTTGATAGTGCGGGTTCTCCTCAGCGGAGTCATCACAATGGAGTCGCCAGGTGCATAATAGCAATCTTCAAGTTCTGATATCTGATGCACCTTCAGAATCAGATGATCTTTGTCGTTCAACCTCGGGGAAAATCTTTAACTTCGTCCCCGGCAACGACGCCAGAAATGTTGGAGCCGAAAGTCACTCCTGGATTGCTTGCAAGATCAGAGCCTGACGCCCATCAGTTTAATGTCACGATTTGTTTGAAAGGGTGATCAAACGGAAGGAAACTCAGAACAGTATCGTCTCAACTCAGAAACTAGACCAGGCATGCATGAACGAGTGAGGTCTTGATAAACTCCAAACAATGAGTTGCAAATAAAGGGTTAGTAGGGGGAAGACTTTCATAAGAAGAGTGCGTAGGTCTATTACAAACATCCGGCTCGTAACAGACTGAAGAATAAAGTATTCAAAAAAAAGATCCTCTTATATTCAAACACAGGACACTAGAGGGCACAACAATGTCACAACAAATCCTTTATCATAACAAGATTGTTCAATCCACGCGAATCCTTCGACTGTGGACTCCCTGGCATGAGATGAAACATAGATGGGAAAAGGAGAACTGTTTGTTATAAACCAAGAAGTCTCAAACAAAGAGGAATAACCAGGAAACCAGAATATTTGCTGAAACTTTACAGTTGAGAGCTTAGCTCTACCATCGATAGATACAAAAATGCAAAAATGCCTACATATACTCAAAATAACAACAGCAGCAGAACCAAGATACTACATTGAAGGCTTTGCGTCTGCATGGCTTCTGACAACATAGAGCTGCAATCTTTGAATGGTCATGCAACTTATGGCAGATGCGACCGATCTTCTGACAATTCATCCGGTGAATCGACGTGCCTTTAATCCAATGCAGGACTTTCCCATTATGGCGGAGACGATGTCTAACCACCACCAACCGCTTCAATAACTGCTTCTTGGGATTGAGAATGGCCCGGCCAACTCAGCACTTCAGGATATGGAAGACCCCTCACGTTGCCACCTGGAATAACTAAATGGCTTGAGGGATGGGTATGGAGACCAACACGGGAAGTGGGGTAAGGCTACGGAATGACGGGGCCACAACCACAAGGACGAAGCATGAGCGATGAGAGGTGATCAGAGGCAGCGGGAGGATAGACGTGGCAGTCTTATCGTAGCGAGAGGATGACATGGAGGGAAAGGGATGCGTGGCGGGTGGTAAATGGGCGATGAGACGAGGGAAAGGCCATATGGAGGCGTGAGAGAGGGGTGAACGGTGACACATGGCGGCAAGGGAAAGGAGGACTGGGAGATGTCATGACGAAAATATGGCCCACACGGGTTAAAGACAAGGCAGCTGATAAGGTCGGGGCTGTGCCTGAGCCGTTGATCCGGGCTCCTCAATCGTGGCCGTTGGAAAACTGCATCCATGATTTTGGCCCCCCCCCCTCCGCTTAAAGGTAGAAAGGCGGGGGGGGGGTCCGGAATTTCTTTCATCGCCGTTGATCCGGGTGCGCTAATCTGAGCCGTCGGAGAGGTGCACGCCCAATTCCAGACCCCCCCTCCCCGCTTAAAGGTAGAAAGGAAAGGGGGGTCTGGAATCCAATACGTGCCGTTGATCTAGGCGTTCCAATCTAGACCCCTCAGACTTGCTCGTGACTTATATTGGGTGCATAATCATCCGAAACCTTGGACAAGTGGGTTTTTAACCCATTTTCTGCGTTCTATCCCCCTTTGCAAGAAATATCGCTAACAGATGGGATGTGGGGAAAAAGAGTTTATGAGATCACTTACCTAGGTGCAACAAGTTAGGTAAATAAAACTAATGATTAATGGTTTAAAGTTTTGGATGATGTGATTGGGGGAAAGGAAAGACAAAACTGATAATTAGACTAGTAAACAAACTTGTTCCTTAATGCATTTATGCAACAACAAAATAAACCTTTATCTAGAAATCCATCCAGAATCAGATTTAAGGAGAAGAAACACCAATGTGTCAAAGATTCTTGAAAATCCCTTAAAGAAACCTTTTTAGCATATAAGCATTTTCCATACAATCATATAACATCAGCATAGTGTTTTAGAAGACATAAGGAAAATGATAAACATAGGAAGAACACATAAAATAACCACTATCTTTATACGCATATGAAGTCTTTACATAGGCAAGATGAATCAAAATAGTCTTTATATATAAAATTATCAAGCCAAAACAGGGATCAAACCCCCCCTTCAACTTTCTCTGAGTCCCTCGGACTAAATTTCCCTCTTTTACATATGATTTTCCATGAGATTTATAGATCTATGAGATAACAAATAGATCCTCAAAGTTTTTATATGATATACTCAAAATATACATATATGACACCTCCTACGGTCGAATTTCCACTTAGTCATATCAACAAGATTACAAAAAATCTAGAAAATCAGTCCCATACCTAAAATCTAGGGTTTGGCATTTAAATCATTAAATACATTCCAATCAAATCAAAATTTTGAGGATATATAGAAACATTATCCTCCTTGAAAATCCATGTGTCTTCCTGTCTTGAAAACTCCTCATGGAATGTCTGGAATCGAACTAAGGTTTGACTGTCCCATTTCACAACATATGGTGAATTTCTGAAAAATAGGGCTACAAAATCACTTCATATCTCCCAAACCATAATATCTATGTACACATTGAGAGAGGTTTTTTTTATATTATATTGTTATTGATAAAATCCTCTTTTAAGTTTTCAAAATACCTCTTCATATCCTCATAATCTATGCCCAAATATGATAACTAAAACATGAAATTCCATAATTTTCAAATCTAAACAATGAGTTGTAAATATCTTCTTGTATCTCCAAAAACATAACATTTGTGTAAACAATGAGGGAGGTTTTTGGATATGAGATAATTATTGAGAAAATCCTCTTTTTATTTTCACAAATTCCTCCCTTTTTGGTCAGAGATTGAGTTTTAACTTGACTACAAAAGCAATCATTTCCAGAAAATCCCTTGTTTTCAACAGTCTGCTTTCTCCTTTTTCATAAAATACTGCTCCAAAAATATTTTTTGATGATCAAAAATGCTGTATGAAGGCTATAACATGTTTAAATGCATCCCTTATAATAAAAAAACCATCTCCAAAACCCAAAACTATGTCATTTTCTTGAAAACATGATGTTGTGGAAACTTCTTTTAGCGCCTGTTTCAAAACTTGAATTCCAAGCTTCAAAACCTCTCATAAGACCTAATAATAGCCAAAACAATATACAAAGGTGTTATTTTGAGTATATAGGAAAAATATGAATATTTAATACCAAAATTTGACCATGCAAATATCAGAGCTAACATTGGATCCATGGGGGATGGCATGCTCCCTGTGAGATGCTAATAACTCTTGTAGACCTGTGCATGATACTGAGAACATCCCTACAAATTTATTCAAAATGAAAACTAAAAGAACTGCTGAAAAAACCAAACTGAAATCCAAAGTAACAAATTGAACAAGCTTCGAGTGTCTCCATTGGGAGATGGAGTCATTCTCCTCCGTCCAACTTTTTGCAACTTATAACATGTTCGTGTCAATATACAAAATCAACTTCTAGGAGACTAAGAAACAATCATATGTTGTGAACTGTGGTATGTTCATGATTTAATAGTAGCTCTGCTTCTTTATTTCACACTATAAACTAATCAAAATCTGAAAGATATTCTGCAAACTAAACCAAATGCTCATGAATTGAGCTTATTTATGTACACCCCTACACTAGCTAGATCAATTTTTTATTAATTTGGATGGTTGTCATTGATGTCAACCCTTGAAGAAAGTCTGGTAGTGAATTTCAATAGCACAAAGGTTTGGGTAATGGGCCCAGGTTTTTTTGATGTATAATGGTATGAGCTTTAATATATTTGCAGGTAAGACTATTGTAGATGGATAGTACATGTCATGTCATTTCTGGTGGTATGTGGAACGACACATAACTCCTCACAGTTAGAGAGTTATGACCATGTGAAGTTGGAGAACCATCATGAGTCATCTAGAAGCCCCTAAAGGTCAAAGTAGTCAAAGTGGTTGCAAAGAAAAAATTATTTAAATAATAAAGTTAAGTGATGAGTGTACTATAAATCAAAGTGGATACAAAATAAATTATTTAAATAATAAAGTTAATAGAGAAATTACTANACTAAGTGGACAAGTGGTTAGAAGTGGGTTAGCCCTAAAATAAGGAAAGTGGTTTAAGAGATTTTAGAAGGTAAACAATAAAGTGAAGTGATGAGTGTACTATATGTCAAAGTGTATACGAAAGAAATTATTTAAATAATAAATTTAATGAATAAATTACTAAGTGGACAAGTGGTGAGAAGTGGGTTAACCCTAAAATAAGGAAAGTGGGTTAAGATGGTTAAAAGATAACCCCTTGAGGAAGCTACACAAAAGTATAAATAAGAGGCAAGGCTCTCTCATTTTAATCACACTTGAGCATATTGAATATCTACAAGTGACTGAGGTAACAAAAATATATCTAAGACGAATTTCCGAGGGAAGGTGAAGTAAATAAGGCCAAAATTCAAGGGAGGATAAATTCTTTCGATGATGCTTTCTAAGGTATGTTATTTACAGGTCGTCTCACCATTTTTGCAATAACCATTTTTCTAGAATGATCCAGATTGTGAAATTGGGAGGCCATTCAGGAAACATATCCAAGTATCTATGATAAATATTTCAGCTTGTCGGGTGTTTTATTTTTGGAGTTACACTCTGTGGAAAATAGGGTTTGTGGCTAGTCCTGAAACTAGTCTAAAACAGGTGTTTCGGGTAAAAATATCATAAAAGCTTCATAACAAATCCAAATTTAGTAATACCAAATGTATTGGTTAGAGTACAGTCCATAATATGTTGTGTACATGTTTAATATCTATACAAAAAATATTCCATTCGGGGCATTCTATACAAGTTAGATCTGTAGAATAAGCCAAAATTCAACAAGGTATGTGATCATATACACTAAATCTATTACAGAGTTACAAATCAGATTTGGATGATGAAATTGATGCGGGATTTTGGTTTAGGTTGAGGTACAAGTTGGTGCATGGTTTATGCAGTTGTTTATAGTACATGATGATTATAGGTTGAGCTACAGGTTGGTGCATGGTTGATGCACTTGTTTATGGTATAGGTTGATTACAGGTTGTTTGGTATAGGTTGGTGCATGGTTGATGCACTTGTTTATGGTACATGTTGATTACAGGTTGATTGGTACAGGTTTATAGTAGTATATCTCATAGTGATAGTGTGACAATGGTTCCATCATTCTACTTTTATTTCAGGGCGGTTGGAGGGGGAAAGGACAGGTGGTTGTAGCCACCTTCCGGTTGTAGCCAGAGAACATAGGGGGTTGGATCCTCCTTCTGGTTGTAGCTAGAGAATTGGGGGGTTGGAGATTTCTTCGGATTGTAGCCTTAGAAACTAGGGGGTTGGAGTCTCCTTCTGGTTGTAGCCAGAGACTTGGGGAGTTGGAGATTCCCTCAGGTTGTAGCCTGAGAAACTAGGGGGTTGGAGGCTCCTTCCAATTGCTGCTGGTAAAAAAAGAAAGTTGGTTCTTCCAATGAATGTAATTCTTAAAGATATATAAGAAAAATCATTCTGTGGTTTTCTCTCGCTTTTGTTTTCCACGTAAAAACTGGTGTACTGTGTATGCGTATGATTTCTCATTTCTTCATTGTTTATTTACTCTGCAACTATTGGATGATGATGCTACATTGATATAACACTTGCATTTTATGGTGAAAAAGGATTAAATTGATCTATTATTGATTCACCACCCCTCTCAGTAATCCAACAATTGGTGTCATAGTAGGTTCCTTTCGGAAACAATTTAACCACTGGAAAGAGATCATGGATTATTCTGAGAATGTAGTACCAATGTTTAATGATCAGAATTGTTTAAAGTTTGAGATGTGGTGCACAAGGGCGAAAATAGTTTTATAGGCACAAAGGAATTATATTTGGCTATCAGTTGTTACAGGATATGATAGTTCAAAAATGGAAAATATTGCAGCCAAGAAGGAATTGAGGAAGAATAACAAAATAGAAATGGATTTCATCTGGGAAGGATTACCTAATCCGGTAAGAGAAAAGGTTGGTAAATGTTCATCATTCAAAGAACTTTCGGATAAGTTACGTGACATATATTATTCACCCATCACAGATTCAGAAAATGCTAAAGAATATGCAGATACAGATCAAGAAGAGTATGGTCACCATGTCAAACAGATTCAGAAGATGAAGAGTACATAATCCCTAGAGGTATGTTGTTTTGCTTTGATTGTGAAAAACAGAGACATCATGAAATAGAATGCCATGAAGAAAATGAGACAGAAAAACTAATTGAAAAGGACGAAAATTATGAAGTAGAATTGATTAGTGCTTTAGATGAACTAAGAGAACAAAATAAGTCACTCAAGAAAGAATTGATGAAACAAAAGGAAAATTTTCACATTTTTGAAGAATCCCAACAAGTCATCGGGAACTTAATAAATTAGCTAGAAGAATCCAAAAAGATCAAAGAAAATATTGAATATCAAAAGAAGTATTTGCAAGCCCACATAGAAACACAAAAGGAAGAAGTAGAAATGAGAGAGAAGATATTGACAGATCATCTTAAGGAAATAAATAATGATCTAAGCCATCTTGAGGCAGAGTTTGGTCAAGAAGAGAAAGTACTTGAAGAAGAAATAATAACATTAAAAATCTAGCTTGAAGAAGCAGAAATAACAAAAGAAGTCATGAAATCTCAGATAATGAAGAAAGAAGAAGAGGTTGAGAATCTTGAATAAGAAGTTGTCACATTGAGAAGTAAAATCGTCAATCTCAACAAGAACATTGAAGAGACAGAAACATCCACATCAGTCATAGAGAATGAAGAGAAGCACTCTAGGTTGCTAGAAAAGTAGAATGAAGAAAATAGAAAGAGTTATGCAGAAGTACTCAAAGGAAAGAATCATGGTCAACCAGAATCTAATAAAACTATCAAGGATACATCTTCAAGAACACCATCCATGTTCAAGCAATAAAGAATCTTCAATCATGATCATGATCAGTCAAGGCAGAAATTCAGAAGGGCTACACCATAAAGAATATCATTCACTCCTAGGTATGCACATTTCTTATATGGTCATTGTTTTTATTGTACTAATTTTGGACATAAGTTTGCAGATTGCAGGGATTATAAAATAAATATTCAAGCAAGAAATGCCTATGTGGCCCCACGTAACATTGCATGTTACAAATGTCATAACTATGGACACGTAGCTAGTGATTGTAGAAGCATGATCGATACTTCCATGAAATAGAACTCTGATATCAAATATAAGAAAGTATGAATAAGAAAACATGAAAAACAGGTGAACAAAGACCAGGTCCTAGGGATTGCAAGATTGGAAATAAAACGAGATGAAGAAAATTCTACAGAGAAAAAGAAAGATGTCAGATATAGAAAGGTTTGGAAAATAACTGAAAGAAAAGAAGGACAGGTAAATGAGGAACAGGTTCAAGAGATTGTACTTTCAGGCATTGTAGTGAAAGATGAATCCACTGGAAAAAAAGAAAGAAGTCAAATATCAGAGAGATGATGAATCTACCAATGAAGATAATGATGAGTACACATTAGAGAAGGAATTGTTCCGATCCATCCATCTTAGAGACTCCCAGGTAATATGACTATTAGATAGGGGGAGTCTATGCGATAGCTGTGACAGACCAAAGAACCATCCTTCAAGAAACTTGATGATTTTGAGAAGAGAGATCCATAACAGTCAGTTAGCAGAAGTACAAGCAGTTGTAGTAGTGAAGAATTCATGATAGTATAGTGATAAATGGGTCAACATTATGGACAGTTGTGCAGTAGAGTCTTGGTCAATATGGACAAAGATGGATTCATAATAACACTTAGCTGGTTTGGACAAATATATGACAATGAACGAGAGCATGCATTCATAGAGTGGTTCATACAGTGGTTCAGAGACAAATAAACATTATTATAATGGATGATACTTACACAAGAAATGTCTCGAACAATGCTAATGGATTCCAAATTGACATATATTCTTTGGACACATGTAATGCATACAACAATTCACATTCAAAACAGAGTAATTGTTAGAAACAACAATGACAAAACTCCCTACGAGCTATGGAGAGGAAGACTAGCAAATGTGAAGCACTTCAGAGTATTTGGAAGAAAATGCTACATCAAAATTGACAGATATTCTTTGGACACATGCAATGCATACAATAGTTCACATTCAAAACATAGTAATTCTCAGAAACAACAATGATAAAACTCCCTACGAGCTATGGAAAGGAAGACTAGCAAATGTGAAGCACTTCAGAGTATTTGGAAGCAAATGCTACATCAAAAGAGAAGATGGTAGAATGGGAAAGTTTGAATCTCGTGTGGACAAAGGAGTACTTGTTGGTTAATAAGGTACAACGAAAGCATACGAGTGTTACACTATGAGGTTGAACAAAGTTGTGGAAAGCATCAATGTAACAATTGATGAAATAGGTGGACAAGAATTAAAGGAAGAAGAAGAAACAATAGAACAACTTTGCGAATAAGAAGTAGAAGATGAAGAAGAAGTAGAAGGGGATGATGAAAAGGATTAGACAGAATTAGAATATCAAGTTCATCAAGTTCCTCCAAAGACACCTAGAAAATGAGTACAAAAGAATCATATTATCAGAAACAAAGATGCATGAGTTGAGACTAGAAGAAGAATTTGTTCACCATAACAAATGCACCTAACACTCTCATCTACGATTGAACCAAATAGTTTTGAAGAGGCCAGTAAGGATGAATTTTGGAATAAGGTGATGGATGATGAATTGGATCAAATATAGAAGAATGACACTTGGAAATTGGTTCCAAGACCAAAGAATAAGAATGGGATTGGCAAAAAATGGGTATTTCGAAATAAATTGAATGAAGATGGAAAGGTTACAAGGAGAAAAGCTAGATTGGTATGTAAAGTATACACACAGGTTGACAGAATCAAATTTGAAGAGACAATTGCCCGAGTTGCCAGAATGGAAGCAATCCGATTACTTTTACCTTATGCATGCTCCAAGAATATTAAAGTGTATCAGATGGACGTGAAATTAACTTTTCTAAATGGGGAACTTGAAGAAGAAGTCTACATTGAAAAACCAGAAGGATTTCAGTTGTCAGAGAACGCAGATTATCTGTGTAAATTGAAGAATTGTATGGTTTAAAACATGATACTAGAGCATGGTACTCTAGAATGGATAAATATGTACAACAGGCAGGGTTCAGAAAAGGAAGTGCAGACAACAACCTCTACATCAAGGTAACTCAAGATAGTATTTTATTAATTGAAGTTTATGTTGATGATATTATTTTTGGAAGCAATGATGACAAGTTAAGCCAAAAATTTGCAAAGGATATGCATAATGAATTTGAAATGTCATTACTTGGAGAACTATCCTTCTTTCTGCGTCTTCAGATACATCAAAGAAACCAAGGAATTTTTATTTCCAAACTAAGTATATCATAGAAATGATAAATAGGTTCGGAATGGAAGATTGCAAACCAATGACCACTCCTATTCAAACCAGTTGCAAGTTGAGAAAAGATGATGATTCAGTGTTTACAGACTAGAGGAAGTATAGGTGAATGATTGGCATCTTACTATATGTGACAGAATCTAGACCACATGTAATGTAGGAAGTTGGACGGGTGGCATGATTTCAAGCAACACCAAAGGAATCATATGTCTTAGCAGTGAAGAGGATTTTCAGTTATCTCAAAGGAACAAAATCATTTGGATTATGGTATCCAAAAGGAAAGGGTCTATCCCTTATCGCCTACAAAGATGCAGATTGGGTAGGTTGCATTGATGACCGACGAAGCACCAATGGACCAGCGTTCCACTTGGGTGGGTGTTTAGTATCATGGCTAAGAAAGAAACAATCATCAGTATCCTTATCTATAGCCGAACCAGAGTATATTGTAGAAATAACATGTTGTACATAGGTTCTATGGATGAAACAAACTCTGACAGATATACATGTTGAGTATGATGAGCACATTCCAATCTATTGTGATAATACAAGAACCATCAGTATCTCAAAAAACCCGGTGATGCACTCCAAGACAAAGCACATTCAAATCAAGTATCACTTTCTACGGGAACAAGTTACAAAGAAGAACATTAGATTTGAATATCTGGGCACAAAAGAACAAGTGACAAACATATTTACAAAACCTCTTCCACGGGAAGCCTTTGAGTATCTTCACTAGAGACTCATAGTAATTTCTACTCGAGAATAAATTCTTTTGAGTGCTTATCTTATATGTCTTAGATTTACACGAGGAAGCACCATAAATAGGACAGTTTAGGTTGGGGGATCAATTTAAAGAAGATTTCAGTGAGGGGTAGTATCCCCACGGATAGTTCAGTTAGGGGGAGCAGCCCCAGATTGAAATATACCTTTTCCATTGATGACAAAGGGGAAAATATTTATCAGATGCAAATGTAATTTCTTGGAGAAAGAGCATAGCGGCATGGTTCTAGGGGGAGCGATGGTCATAGGGGGAGCATGAGTGATATGACTTCAATATTTCATCATATCATTTCCATCAATGCCAAAGTTGGATATTGTTGATTAATTGGGTTGCTTTTCATTGATGTCAACCCTTGAAGAAAGTCCAGTAGCGAATTCCGGTAGCACAAAGGCTTGGGTAATGGACCCAATTTTGTTTGATGTATAATGGTATGAGATTTAATATATTTGTAGGTAACACTATTATATATGGATAGTACATGTCATTCCATTTCCAGTGGTATGTGGAACGTCACATAACTCCTCACAGTTAGAGAGTTATGGCCATGTGAAGTTGGAGAACCCTCATGAGTCATCTAGAAGCCCCAAAAGGTCAAAGTAGT
>JASDQU010012786.1:200688-219901 GCA_032191745.1 Picea mariana
CCATAATTATAAAGTTCTCCATTACTTTATCATTTAAATATTCCTCCTTGACTTTGTCACCTCACTTTATCATTTAAATAATCTTCTTTGATTTTGTCACTTCACTTTATTATTTAAATAATCCTTCTTGACTTTGTCACTTTAATTTATCATTTAAATAATAATTTCTTCTTTACAATCTCTCTGACTTCTTTGACCTTTTGGGGCTTCAAGCCAACATATGAGGGTCCTCCAACTTTGTAAGGCCATAACTCTCAAACCGTGAGGAGTTATGTGACTTTCCACACACCACCAGAAATGGCATGACATGTACTATCCATATAGAATAGTATTACCTTCAAATGTACTAAAAATGATACCATTGTACATGAAACAACCTTGGGTCCATTATCCAAACATTTGTGCTATCGAAATTATCTACTAGACATTCTTCAAGGGTTGAAATCAATGCAAACCAACCTTAATAAACAATATCCCCATTTGGAATTGATGGAAACACTCTGATGCAATACTGAAATCATTTCATGCAATACTAAAATCATATCATTCATGCTCCCCCTAGAACCATGCCTTTGTCCTATGCATCTCTGTGACCATTGCTCCCCCTAGAATCATGCCTCTGTCCTCTGCATCTAATAAATCTCTCCCCCTTTGTCATCAATGGAAAAGGTATATTTCCATCTGGGGTTTCTCCCCCTAACTAAATTTTCTTCTTTATGGTGTTTCCTCATGTACATCTAAGACATATAAGATAAGAATTCAAAATCATTCATTTTGGAGTAGAAATAAATCTGAGTCTCTGGTGAAGATACTCAAAGGCTTCCCGTGGAAGTGGTTTTGTAAATATGTCTGCCACTTGTTCTTTTGTGCCCACATACTCAACTCTAATGTTATTTTCTGCAACCCGTTCCCGTATAAAGTGATACTTGATTGGAATGTGATTCGTCCTAGAGTGCATCATCAGGTTCTTTGATATATTGATGATGCTTCTATTACCACAATAGATTGGAATGGGTTCATCATACTCAACCTGTATATCTGTCAAAGTTTGTTTCATCCAAAGAGCATGTGTACAACATGTTGCTGCTGCAATATACTCTGCCTCGGCTGTAGATAGAGATACTGATGATTGTTTCTTTCTTAGCCATGATACTAAACACTCACTCAAGTAGAACACTGCTCCACTAGTGCTTCGTCGATCATCAATACAACCTTCCAAAACTACATATGTGTAGGAAATAAGAGACAGATCCTTTCCTTTTGGATACCATAATCTAAACTCTTCTATTCCTTTGAGATATCTGAAAATTCTCTTCACTGATAATACATGTGATTCCTTTGGTGTTGCTTGAAATCATGCCACTTGTCCAACTTCCTGCATTACATCTGGTCTGGATGTTATTACATATTGTAGGCTTCCAATCATTGACCTGTATTGCCTTTGATCTATAGAATTTGAATCATCATCTTTGCTTAACCTGTAGACTTGTATTGCCTCTGATATGTAGACTTTGAATCAATTTTCCTAAACCTTATTTTCTGATCTCATACTTTTGTGAATTGAAAGTAACTTTATGACCTTGGTCACACATTTGACTCACACTTACAAGATTATGTTTCATATCTTCTACTAGTAGAACATTTTTTTCCTTGGTATTCTTGTTCCCAATTTTGACTGTGCCTTTTCCAATGATTTTAGCTGAATCATCATTTGTGAAGGATACTGATCCATCTCTTTCATTTTGTAATGTAAGAAACCTATCTCTATCACCTGTCATGTGTTTTGAACAACCACTGTCAACATACCAACCAAATTTCTTCTTCTTAGCTTACAAAGAGAGTGTGCATTCTTCATTGCTATACTGATCCTTCTTTCTTATCCATGTCATTTTCTGAGGTTCCTATCTATGACTGTTGTTATTCTTTTGTGGTTCTCTAGGAGGGAATTCCATTTTGAAATCTTTGGCCATGTGTCCAAAATTGTTACATTTGTAACATTCCAATTCAGTGCTCAAATATTCAAACCTGTTGTAACTTCTTCTTTATGTTTCACTAGGCCTTCTTGGATAACCCCTTTGTGTATGAATTTCAAAGTTGTTTGTGTTCCTGTTGTTAGCTCTGCAATTCATAGCTTTATGTCCAAAATTATTACATGCATAACATCAACCAAAAATATAGTTTGATGCCTGGGAGTTGAATATCTTCTGAAAGGAGGTACTCTTATAAATTCTTCTTCTTCATGAGGCCTATCTATCGATTGTTGATTCTGAAATCTGAATCTTCTCAGTGGAGGAGTGTCCCTTTAATATTCCTTGTATATCTTCCTATCCCCCTTGATTGTTTCTGCATAGATTTTTGGATATTTTTCTTGCTCTGTTGTTTTGGAGCTTGATCCTTTTTCTGTCTGATTGTATCCAAGTCCAGACTTGTCATGATAAGATTTTTGACCGTTGATAATGTCATCCAAAACTTTTGAGTTGTTCTGCATATTTTTCTTTTGAAGATCATTTCTTAATGTGACAATATCTGCTTCCAAATTTCCAATGATCTTGTCTTTTTCTTCTAGTTGTTCTTTGAGTGCTTCTTCAATTATTTTATCTTGTTCTATTTGAACCTTCAAATTTGTGATCATTTGTTCTAGTTCTTGAGTGTCTTCTTTCTTGTCTATTTCTTCTTGTAGTTTCTTTTTTTTCTTCTTTTCTCTTCTGATAAATTCTATGTCACACATTAATTCCTCTTGGTAGTCAGCATCTGCCTCTTCAATTTCTTCTTCGACTTCTTCATATTCTTCTTTCGCTTCTTCATATTCTTCTTCAGAGTCTTGTTTATCAGAGTCTTCTACTGTCATGAATATAAATCTTTATGTCTCACTATCACTAACTTCATCTTCATCTGATGATGAGATGTCTTCTTTGGTGCATAATCTTTTCTTGAAAACTTTCGTTGTGGTTCTTTTGCCGTTATATGTTTGTTTTCCTTTTGAGTAAACTTCATCATTTCTCTTTTTATTATAAGGACATTTGTTATAAAAATGACCAATACCATCACAATTAAAACAAATTAAAGGAAGCTTACCTCTATACCTACTGTCGGTTCCCTTGTTCAGTCTTTTGACAAAGTTGGCCACTTCTTCATCATCTTTTGAGATGTCATTGATGCTACTATGTTCTTCTTTTTTCCTTCCCTTTTTCTTTGACTTTTTGGATGTTTTATCTGGATTTTCTTGTTCAGTTCCGATTTCATATGTTGTGAATATTCCATGTAATTCATCCATGTTTATTGAGTTTAGATCTGATCTTTCTTCTAGTGCTGATATCTTAGGGTCAAATCTCATAGGAAGAGATATTAGTACTTTTTGAACAATTACAGATTCTTTGATTTCTTCTCCTAATCCTATGATTGCATTTACTGTTTCATCAACTCGTAAAAATTAAGCTGCAATATTCTCATCTTCCTTCATCTTAAGTTGTTCGAATTGACCTCTGTAAGTTTGAAGCTTTGCTACTTTGAATTTGGAATCTCCTTCATAATTATTTTGAAGTTTGTCCCAAATCTCTTTAGCGGATTTACAATGTGCAACTTTGGTGAATACTGTTTCACTAAGACCATTCATAAGTGCATTTTTGGCTTTGGAATTATTCTGATTGAGTTTCACTTCTTTTTTATTTGTTGGCAAAACTGCTGGTGCGGTGTATCCATCTACAATTGATTACCAAATTTCAAATCCCCATGCCTGTATATATGTTTTTATCCTTATGCTCCAAAATGAATACTTCTATCCATTTAACTATGGTATTCCATTTTTATACAAGTTGTTTCTCTCCATGATCTACCTTTCAGTGGTTAAACTTATTTCTGAAGGAAACTGCTCTGATACCAATTGTTGGATTAGAGGGGGGGTGAATCAGTAATAGAGAAATTTAATCCTTTTTAAACATATAATCCAAGTGTTGTGTCAATGTAGCATTATCATCCAATAAATGCAGAGTAAATAAGAAATGAACAAATGAACAATCATACACATCCACAAAACACCAGTGTTTTACGTGGAAACCCAAAGCGGGAGAAAACCACAGAATGATTTTTCTTATATGTATTGAATAATTGCATTCATTGGAAGCACCGACTTCCTTTGTTTTCCAGTTGCAACTAGAAGGAGGCTCCAACCCCCTTGTTTCTCATGCTACAACCTGAAGGAAGATCGAACTCCCCTATTCTCTGGATACAACCAAAAGAAGGCTACAACCCCCTATGTTCTCCGGATACAACCAGAAGGTGGCTACAACCACCTATCCTTGCCCCATCCAACCGCCCTGAAGTAGAAGTAGAATGATGGAACCAATGTCACACTATCACTGTGAGATATACCACTGTAAACCTGTACCAATAACCCTGAACCATTCATCAACTATGCATCAAACTGTAATCAACTTGTACCATAAACAAGTGCATAAACCATGCACCAACCTGTACCAAACAACCTGTAATCAACCTATACAATAAACAAGTGCATCCAAGCATGTACTGAGTACGTACCAATCATGTGTCAACTACTCATCAACTATGACTTATCAATATGTACCAACATCATCAAATATACACCTCATGTATGTGTCAACTCATCAAATACTTGTCTCAGCCATGTACCCAACATGTACCTCAACCAAAATCCATCATCAATATCATCATCCAAATATGATTTGTAACTCTGTAATAGAGCCGGTGTATATGATAACATACCTTGTTAAATTCTGGCTTATTCTAGAGAGCGACCTTGTAGAGAATTCCCTTCACGAAATATTTGTTGAATCGATCTGAAAACGTTACACAACATACTAAAGACTGTACTCTAACAAACACATTTTGTCTTATTGAATTTGGATCTGTTATGAAGAAGTTATGACGTTTTTACCCGAACACCTTAGAAAGCATCATCATAAGAATTTATCCTCCCTTGAATTCCAACCTTCTTTTCTTCACCTTCCCTCTAAAATTAGGCTTAGGTATCCTTTGGTTACCTCAGTCACCTATAGATATTCAATATTCTCAAGTGTGATGTAAAATGAGAGAGCCTTGCCTCTTATTTATACTCTCCAAATATCTTCCTTAGAAGCATCTTCTAGGTCATTTAACCCATTTCTAGGCCACTTAACCTATTTCTATGTCACTTAACCCATTTCTAGGTCACTTAACCCATTTCTAGGTCACTTAAACTATTTTCCTCATTTTTAGGGTTAACCACTTTCCATAATTAGAAAGTTCTCCATTACTTTATGATTTAAATATTCCTCCTTGACTTTGTCACCTCACTTTATCATTTAAATAATCTTCTTTGATTTTGTCACTTAACATTATTATTTAAATAATCCTTCTTGACTTTGTCACTTTACTTTATCATTTAAATAATAATTTCTTCTTTTCAATCTCTTTGACTTCTTTGACCTTTTGGGGCTTCAAGCCAACATATGAGGGTCCTCCAACTTCATAAGGCCATAACTCTCAAACCGTGAGGAGTTATGTGACGTTCCACATACCACCAGAAATGGCATGACATGTAATATCCATATAGAATAGTACTACCTTAAAATATACTAAAACACATACCATTATACATGAAACAACCGTGGGTCTATTACCCAAACCTTTGTGCTACCGAAATTTTCTACCGGACTTTCTTCAAGGGTTGACATCAATGGCAACCAACCTTAATCAATAGGTTAAATTCGTCACATGAGCCTGGCCTGTAGGAAATCTCTTTTAGGGAAACAAAGTAATGAAAATAATGATGTCTAAAAGAAGGGAAATCTTTATTATTGATAGTACATGTGTAGGGAATGATAATTTCATTCCAATTAATAAATTCATTGATAGTTATGATTGTATTGTTAAGTGTATCAATTATGAGATCACTTTGTCAAATTTTGTAAATATTAAAATAAAATCGTATTGTACATGAGATACTAATAATATGGTTGGTTGAATGCAATATGGGAGTATTGCATGAAAAGTGATTTCAAGTATGGAACTTTTGAAATCCATTATAAAGATTGATTGATGCATACCCCCTCCCACTCCTAGATCCCGCGCGACCTCCCACTCTAAGGATCGTCCAATTCTAGAGATGAATCAACTTGCAGGCCTTTTCTCCCTCTTTTTGGGCCTAAATTACCTTACATAGGGATTTGGCAGGTCAAGGGAGAAGTCCACGTAATCCTGGCTTAAAACCGTGGGCTAATTATCCAAACTCTGAAGAATTCGAGACTTCATAGCTATCCCACTTCGAGAATCGCAACAAAAAAGATATCCAATCCTTCTGAACACCTAACCAATGGAGCGCTAAACCACAACAAGGATTGACGACTCACAACGTTCGCTCCAAATCTATGACTATGATTGGTTTCAGGAATCCAGGCTTCGATGAGTGTACCCATTCAAATACAGCGTGCTCCTGGAGAGACAAACTTGGAAGAAGATTGGATGGATGCTACTCTCTTACCATATCAACGATTGATACGAGCTTCACTAAATCAGGCTTTGGGGGTTCTTCATGACACCTCTCCACAATTCTTTGATATCCCCAGACCTGTGAAATCATGGAGGAATCAGATCAAAAAATCCTACGACTCGATGAGTGAATGGCTTGAATTTACTCTTGGCTTTGGATATTCATACGGATCGAACACTTCTGTCCCCTATTATCCTAGACTTATAATCTTCCGAATGTGATGATATTATGACACCTGTTCTTGACAGATGGACGACCATGATTAGTTCCGGCCTTTGGGTCTTCGGGGATCCCGATTCCTCCACACTCCAAATCTCTCGAGTGTATGAAGTCCAAAGGACTTCAAAGTTAACCCTCACACAACTTCTTCAAATCTAAAGGTGATGATAGATCTTGGATCCTCCCAAACAGATCTCGTTCGTCCGACCCTTAAAAAAAGTAAAATTTTCCTCCTTAAGGATTTTTACTGCTATCCTTCATGAGCTTTGATATTTGAGGTATCTTAGACCTCTGGTGCACTCCTTGCATCCTTTGAACTTCTAAAATATTTTGGGACTTAGATATATTTACGAAAATCTCCCTATGCACTCCTTGCACTCATCCTCTCTAAGATTACTTCAACACTTCAACTAAATTATTTCTCGACGCACACCTTGCATGAGTATTCTTCATACTTTTCTCTCCATCAAGCGACTCTGCACTCCTTGCACTTTCTCTGCAAAGTTTCACGCTACCTCTTCTGAGCTTCTGAGTCAATCTTGACTCGACCTTCTCACTCCTTGTAGGCACTATGAAATCCTCGCACCAAAACTCTCAGAAGAGAAACACTTGAAACTTATAGAAACATCAAAGGTTCCCACACTTAACCATAAAAATCATACTCATTTATATAGCACACATAAAACACGTAAAGTAAGAAGAAACATCACATGTACTTGATGAACTCAGAAATAGATAACACCATACATTTGGAATCAAACCTTTCTATTTGTATTCCTTCAGTAAAATATGTACATGGAATCATACAACTCTCTGTAGCTCTCTACAATAACAATAACATTCAACATCTCTCTAAGATAATGATTAACAACCTCATTTGGGAATCAATTACATATATTTATACACGGAGAGTCTTCTTGAGCCTTCCCTCCAGACTACCTTAGTGCTATCCTATCATAGTTAATATATACATTTACTAAGGACTATTACATTGAATGGAAATTACACTCAGATATGATTCGATCCTCAATATTTGTACAATCTTGTCTTTCATTAAAAAAAATACAATCTCCTATATTGCTTAGAATAATTCCATCCTTAAAATGTTAAACAACCTTAATTACAAAGTCTTCAAAACATCAAATGTTGCGCTTGCCTCAAAATTCAAAAACAGTTTAAAATGTGAAAACTTTTTTCTTAGTTGTCCTCTACTCGACCTCTTTAATTGTTGATGGTGATGCTCCTGCATCATACTCCTATGGAAAAAAACTATTCATAGGATCCTATCCATGAGCTCCTGTACTGTGTTAACACTTTGTAAATTTTTTTCGACTGATAGACAAACGACAGAGGTAACTGTTTCAACCAGCTTTAGAGCTAGGCACTAGCCTGCTCAACTCAAAGAGGACTCTCTCATGTCACTTGATATTTCTTTGGAAATCATTAACTAGATTTGGCTTGTTTTGGGGGGTATTATGAAGTTGTTGAAGAAGTGGGGGGTAACATTTGGGCTATGGAGTCAGAAATAAATAATGCAGTGGTAGGTCATTAGAACTTATCTAGAGGAGAAAGGCTATGTGAGGCAATGAGTCTAAGTTTTCAAATTGAAATTTTCATGGCAAAAGAAGAAAAAGGAAAACACATAACTGCTTTAGAGCATATTAAAATGAATTTTTAAATAGTTGGGAAGATAATCAAATGAATTTAAATTGCTAAGTCTAGAGCATCATCAAATGAATTCCAGACTTTTAACTCTCCAATTTAAACGAGGAACTTTCAAATGGACTTTTAAAGACACAAGAAACACACACTATGAAAGAAGACATAACTCATATTACAACCAATTAGAATCTTTTCATAAACAGTTCAAACATTGCTTTTGCATCATATATTCAATTTAGTTCCATGATCTTACAAAGTCTACCTGCAACAAGGGCAGGCCCCCTCCTCTTTCTTTCTATCCTAGGGATAATATGTATACAAAATTTACATGCGGTATTCAAAACGACTTAACTTCCCCACAGTCTAAATATAGAGATCGGTTACACAAAAGAGTAATAGATAACATATATTATCCTACTTTACAGGAAGCGTTATAAATAGTTCTGACATATCTAAAGCATTTTCATTAAACGTCATATGTCCAAAATTTTCTGAAATGTACTCATTTCAACCTGAGAACTTATTTCATCTGGGGGATTTCTTCTTTTAGGGTGTTCAACCAGATTGGTTGATTTTCCCCAACGCTTTCGACCACCTTAGCTCTGACTCCTGTCTTCTGCCACTTGCTCCACTTCCCCCTTTCTACTTGTTTGTAGCACTTCTCCACGTGTCCGTTGATGATTAAATCCCTCATGATAGGATTTAGTCCGACCTTTGATTCTGGTTCTGTCACAACTTCAATATGGAATTTGGTTGCTAGTATCTGTGCGATCGACTTCTCTTTATGACTCATTGATGGATTTTCCATGTTAGTCGAAAATCCTGTTTCACTATATGTTGTTTGATCGGCCTGGTCCATGTCTCCCAGTTTTGCAAAAAATACGATTTTCGTCTTCCCGGTCTTCTCAATTACTTTGTTTCGAATGAAATATCGATTTCTCAAATGGGATAAAATTATCTATAATTTTGAGGACGGTTGTCATTAAGTGTTTAATAACAAACTGTGACGACAATACTGATCTGAATCCCAGCCTATCACACTCGGCTGTCAGCTTCAAAATGATTAGCCTCCGGATAGTCCTTCTAGCTGTGCTTAGCCGACACTGCACGACGTAAAGTACTTGAGCAACGGTACTGATGTGACTGGATAAGTCGTTAAATCTTCCCTTTTCGTACGCAATCTGTGGGAATGACACATATCAAATGATTTTTCAACATGTGACATTGGGGGTTGGAGAAAGAGGTTTTAGGTAGATTGATTTTTGCCTCGATGTGCTTCTAAGGGCGCCACGCATCCATGAATGAAACCACAATAGTTTTTCTTAGCCTGCCTTCACATAATTAAACTTCGTGCTATTTCACCGCTCGGTATGGGTCTCAGCCGTTGATCTGGTTCACCTTGAAATCTACGGTCTGCCTAGTCTTTCCTTTCATGCCTTCGCTATACTTGTCCATATGCCGCCATATGTGACTTGATCCTCCAAATCGCACCATGTATCTACACTGCTTTAGTCCTCCGCTAAATATGAAACCCATATTTCATGTATACTTTTTATGGTGATAACATTTTGTTTTTCCATGCTTCTGAATAACAGGTTCAGTTACCCAACTAGCATCCTCTGATTTGATCTTTCCACTTCACCAGGTATTCAAAATAATTTTTCCTCCTGTTCTTCTTACATATCCTCTGATCTATAATTTTCTCCATCTGCAGATTTTCTGTTATGGGCATCTGCTTTTCCCATTAGATCTCCTTCTGATCATTTGATTCTCCTATATCATTCATCCTCTAGGGGTATAGGTCTACAACATTGAATATGGGTGATATTCCCAGATCTTTTGGCAGCTCAATCTCATAAGCATTTGCAACAAACTTACTAAGGATTTTACATGGTCCTTTTTTCTTCATATTTAATTTGTTATATGTTCCCCTTGGGAACCTTTCCTTCCCCAGGTGTGCTAAGACTTGATCTCCAACTTTGAAATGAACCTCTCTCCTTTTCTGATCAATTCATATCTTATAAGTCTGACTGCTATCTTGTAGTTGTCCCTTTATCTGATCATGAAGCTTCTACATCTATGCAACAAAGTGTTATACTCCTGTGCTTCAGAACTCATCATGCTTCAAATATCTCAACTCCGAAATTCCTCTCGGATGCATTCCATACACTATTTGAAAAGGACTTTTTCCAGTGTTTCGGTTCAAAGAATCATTATAAGAAAACTCTTCCTAGGGAAGAATTTGATCCCACTTATTGTGATGTTCAGTTACTGATCCAAATGGATGTCGGTGGCCTCCCACCTATTCCAAATGGCTCATTTTGGCAGTTTTCCAGTTTGGTAGTTTTTTCCTAGTTTTTGGGTCTCTGACTTCCGGGGCCGTTTTGAGGCCCTAAACAACGTTTTTAGGGCTCGCCACAAACAAGCTATAGATTGAGTTAGAGTATGACAACAACATGTGTATTCCTTGGATAGACCTTTCCAACGAGATATCGTGCGCCTAAAACAAAGATCGCATGCAAAAGTTATGACCCTGAGAAGTTGATCTAGCTTAAGCAAACGAGGCCCACATCAATTTTGGCACTTCATCTCCTAGGGTTAGGTTTTTGGATGTCTAGGTTTTTTGACAATCCTGTTTATTGTAAAAAGGCCTTCAGAACCTCATTGTAATCATCTCCTTGCAAATTAGTGCAACCGTCACATATCTTCTCAGTGATAAGCCACCACCATTCTAGTAAGCTTGTTTTTCGTTGCATTTTACCGTTTCAATTTATTTCCTTATTGAATAGAAACCAATTTTACTGTATATCTATTATTCTGTGTTAAGAATATTTTGATAATAATATTTATTCATTTCATTCTTCTCATTAAATATAGATCAGTGGTATCAGAGTGATATTATCCTTATCGTTTTTAATGCATGTCCCCAATGAGGTTAGGGTACAAAGAATTGGGTCTTGAGCTTGTTTCTCTTGAGGAAAAAATCCATTGGACGTCCAAGCGATCTCTAATGGAGGGAGAAAATAAGGACTAAGGGACAAGAGATCCATTCAAAATGTTTCTCGAGGAATCCCTCACACAACAGAGGAATGAGATGATGGATAGTTTTGCGCAAATCCTTTGACGATTACCAACAGATGACACATCTTCCTCAAACGGAGGCACTTCCCCCTTCAAGGTACAAATCAACTTTGATATTCCTATATTTGAAGGTCAGTTAGATGTAGATGTTGTAGAAAAATGGTTGAATCTACTAGAAGGGTATTTCTTTTTCCATAACTTCTTGAATAGATAAAATATTACTTTTGTGCTCCTCAAAGTCGTTCCCCATGTCAAAGATTGGTGGGAAACTTTTTGTGAGCAGAGGGAAACAAAGGAACCCTCATTATTTATAGTCTCGTTCACCTGGGAGTCCTTCAGTGATGTTATTAATGAACAATACTACCCTATTGGAAACTATGATGACCTTTACCCAAAATTGACCACACTGCGGTAGGAAAGAGACCAAGCAGTGCCCGAGTTCATAAATATCTTCCATACCTTGCGCAACAAGCTGGGTATCAAATATTTTGTGCGAAATATGGTGCTCAAGTATCAAGGTGGTCAACATAGATACGTTCAGGCCGAAATGGAGTTTTCGAAAATGTTGTCCTTCGGCGTGGCCTGCCGATATGTTGTCAAAATCGAGCAGAATCTCAAACAAAAGATGCATCAATTTGGGCCTGGGAACTCCTCATAGAAAAATATAGGAAAGGGAAGCCCCAACCTATAGAACAAAGGATAAAGAAAAGATAAAATACCTCAAGACAACTAGTCTAGGCCATAAGAAAAGAAGGACATAGGAAAGACAAAGAAATATACCAGGAAGTGGTGTGACTTCCATAAGAGCCCTTGGCATAACACTATTTATCGTTGCTTGAAGCAGTCCCTGGCGGTTGAGGTAAAATACTTTGAATGAGATGCATGTTTTGACTTTGATTCAAAACCAAAAAGGGGGAGATGGATCATTTATGTAGAACCCAGTGCTACCGTTGCTACCACCAAGATCCAACCCAATGAAACAGACGAGCCAGAGGAAGGAGAGATCCTTTTTCATCAACAGATGTGGGTGAAGGGTACCTTGCTACACTTCATCATTGATAGTGGTATCCAGAAGAACCTCATCTCAGCAAAAGTTGTCAAATGACTCACCCTGCTGACAATGCTGCACTCACAACCCTACACCATCAAGTGGCTCTGCCAAGGAAGTGACATCCACGTTAGCCAATAATTTCTCTTGTCATACGACATAAAGCCCTTCAAAGACGAGGTATTGTGTGATGTTTCCCCTCTAGAAGTTTGTAATGTTATTTTGAGACAACCATATTTATGGAAACGCCATGTTGTATATGAGTCTAGGCCTCACAGTGTTATTATTACTTTGAACAAGAAATTGTACAGGATACCTGAGGTAGTCCCACCTAGTGCTATTTCCTTGATATCTGCCATGAAATGTAGGAAGGTCATCTCTCAGATGGGGAAGTTTGACTTCTTTGTGATTCACTCTCAGAATGAATGAAATATCACAACCACATCCATGGTCTCCATGGCCGAAGTCTCCACGCCGCATAAGCAAGTGGATAAAGTCATGGAAGAATACTTGGATATCTTCTCCTCACCTATTGGGGTACCTTTGCACTGTCAGGTCAAGAACCCCATCGATTTGACCCTCAACGCACTACTTCCCAATGGGATAGTCTACCATCACTCTCTATTAGAGAATGAGGATATCAAGCAAAAGATCCAGGAACTGCTCCATAAGGGGCACATTTGTCCCAAATCATCACCATGCGGGAGCCCAATCATGCTGGTACAGAAGAAAGATGGACCCTGATGACTCTCCATTGATTACCGAGCCCTAATTAAAATCACAGTTAGAAACTGGTACCCGATTCCCCAAATCAACGACCTCCTTGATTAGCTCACGGGGGCCAAATAATTCAATAAGATTGATATGAAGTTTGGATACTACCAGGTCCTGATAGAACAGACAGATGCATGGAGGACCACTTCAAGTCAAAGGAAGGTATTTTTGAATGGTTGGTCATGCCGTTTGGTTTGACAAATGCTCCAACCACTTTCATGAGGATGATGGACGATATCCTGCGACCATTCACCAATGCTTTTGTATTGTTGTATCTGGATGACATTCTCATTTACAACAAGACCTGGTCAGAACACTTGCAACATATTTAGCAGGTTCTACACACTCTACGATAGCACAAGCTATACGCCAACTTGGAAAAATGCTCCTTCGGCATGGACATGGTCCATTACCTGGGCTATATCATTGATCATCATGGTGTATATGTGTATCCGACAAATATCTAAGTCATCCATGACTAGCCAACTCCAACCACACTCACTAAGCTTCGGAGCTTCTTGGGCCTTGGCAATTTCTACCGCAGGTTTGTGTTGGGATTCTCCCATATTGCATGGGCCCTCAGCCAAGTAACCAGGGGTGGTGGTAAGGAGAAATTTGTGTGGGTTTGGTCCCAAAAAACCGTGTTCGATGATTTGAAGTAGAGTTTGTGCTTAGCCCCAATACTTTCACTACCATACCTGCAACAACCCTTTGAGATCAAGACAGATGCTTTAGACTATGATGTGGGTCCCGTTCTCACTCATTATGACTAGCCCGTGGCCTATCATAGTGAGACACTATCAGATGTTGTTCGTAAGTACCCTACTTATAAAAAATAAATTTACTCCGTTATGCAAGCCTGCTGCTAGTGGAGACATTACATTCTTGGGAAGGATACAATCATTAACACTGATCATAAGCCACTGCAATTCATGCAGCACAAGGAAAATTGCAGAATGACCACCATCAAAAGTGGTACACATACTTGCAGCAATTCCACCTCAACATAAATTATAAAACATGAAGAACCAATTGCGTCACTGATTTCCTTAGAAGACCACTAGACGCGACACTAACCATGGTGCTAGAATCTTGTGGCCATGAGACCTTTGGATGGCCCCAACTCTATGAGACAAACCCGAAATTTTCCACCACCTACCAAATGTTGGGAAAAAACACAATTGTTTCTAATTTCCATATTCAGGATGGGATGCTGTGCCATCTGGGCCATATCTTTGTTCCATCAAGCAAGCGAGTGAATCTGATATGGGAAGCCCACTACAATAGGGTGGTAGGAAAATTTGGCATTGAAACGATAGTGGAAATGCTGCAAAAACATTATTACTGATCAAAACTTTGACAGGAGGTCAACAAGTATATCAGGTCATGCACTGCCTATGTTATTTCCAAACCGACCACTAAGAAATAGGGCCTATACACCCCTCTACCTACTCCTAACAGGCCATGGGAATCCATCTCAATGGACTACATGTCGAGCCTCCCATCCACCAAGCAGGGAAATGACTGTATTTTTGTGGTTGTTGATCACTTATCTAAGATGGCGATTATGGTTGCCTAGAAAAAGGGAATCACAACATAGGCCACTACCAAGATCTTCTTTGAACGAGTCTGGGTAAATTTTTGAATCCCACAAATCATTGTCTCAGATCGGGACATTTGATTTCTCAGCACATTCTGGTCGAGCCTCTGGCCACTGTTGGACACCAAGCTCACCAAATCCATGGACTTCCACCCCTAGACAGATGCTCAAACCGAGGTCGTAAATTGAATGATAATGCATATCATGTGCATGTATAATTCCAAGGTGCCTCACACATGGGATGAGAGTCTTCCCTATGTACAACATAGCTACAACCAAGCCCTACACAACTCAACCAGCCACAACCCCTTTCAGGTGGGGTTGGGATTCCAACCATTGGGTCCCATATATGTTGCACTACCCCTTGCGGTCACCTTGACTGACTCATATCCTTCTCCACCTGAAGTTTAAAAATCCACCCAGTTCATTGAGAGGATCCAGCACATTTGCCGATAGGTTCAGGATATCCTACAAAAGTCCAATGACAAGTACAAGTAGTACCATGATCAACACCGGGTGCCGCATAAGTTTCAGGTGGGTGACAAAGTATGGTTGCACTTCCAGAAAGAGCACCTAAAAGGACCCCATCGAAAGCTTTGTTCACTCCATTATGGTTCATACACCATCACCAAGGTTGTGGGTGATAATTGTTTTGAGATGAACATTCCTCCTTTCCTTGGCCTGCACCCAATGTTCAATTTGGATCTCCTAATTCGACCTTATTTCCCAACATTATTGGACATGCCAGAGATAGAAGAACAACTGAAACCAATAGAGATCAAGCCCTACTGCATACAACAGGAATCCAATGTTAATATTTTGGACAAATAGGTCAAGGCACTTGCTAGAAAAGGCTCCATATTTATCAAGTTGTCAAAGTAGGGCAACTCCTGCACCACGACAAGTGGCTCACCTGGGGCCAAATTTAGTAGAAATTTCCTCATCAGATGGGGGAAATCAATGCAATGGAAACCATTGCTTCCTAAGGGGGGAGGATTGATTCATATTTATGTCGGTGGCCTCCCACCTATTCCAACTTGTTGTCCATAATTTTGGTCATCATGTTGATGTAATGATGATGGAGAAATCAGGCTCTTCACTAGAACACTTTCTTGAGAAAAGTTACCTTTGTCTGCTTCTAGAAATCATATTTTTAAGGGAGGTTCGCAGGCTACCTATATATTTGCCTGCGAGAATGCATGATTCTCGCAGGCTGCATTAAGCTAGGGTGTGAGAAGTTCGCACTGTACCTAACTATCAGGGTGCGAACATCTTCTAAAGGAAGGAAAAAGATAAATTCTTGAACTTTCTAGAAGGGAATCTTCTAGAAGGATGAGTTGGCATTCGAATGGTTATCTAAGTACTGGTTTTACTGATATCTTGGGATCATTCCTATCCAAGTAACTAATCTATTTTCTCTTATATATTGAGGGGAATGCTCATGGAAAAGGTTAGAAGCAAACTAGCAAGAGATTGATTGGAGAATTAGTGCAAGATTATATGAAGGACTGATGCTACAGTAGCTAGAGACACCAGCAAGGTTATCAAAAGTGGTTGATTTTCTTCATGCATGAGCAAGTGTGTGTGTCAGAGCTAGGAGCCATCGAAAGGAGGCTTGCAACATCAAGGCTCAGGTTGTAAGTTTTGCTTTCTATCAATATAATACAGTAATGTGTCCCTTTCCCATAAAGTTGAATGCACTTTATTACATAACTCCTTGATCACATGTATAGATTAACTGTTGAATATATTGAGTTGTTTAAATTGGTGACTCTACTAAAATGCTCCTATTGAAGAGCGGGATAAGCGCAAACCGCAGTAACCTTGCCTTATCTGTGGTGACGATCACTATACAAAGGATTGTCCTCGACGTGTCGAAGTTACTAAGTTCCTTCAAGGAACGCCAAAACCACCTACGCCGGCAGTCTTGTCCCAACCCTTCCTATCTCAGCACCAGGCCTCGTTGGTCATCCATGACCAACCCTCTACTTCTATGACATCATATGTTTTGATGTGTACCGGTGATTCCAAGAAAGACAACGTTGCACTTACCACTAGAGCTAAAGACTATACTCCATCTAAGGAGAAGGTTGACGATTCACCTCCTGATTTGGTACAACCTTCTTCACTGAATCTACCTACGAACGATCCTCTTCATCTCGAACGACCGAGTCTTGATATAGTTCTATGACCACCCCCGAAAGGTGTCATTAAGAAATTGGCCTTCAATCCTCATGCTCGTGTGGCCCAGAACTATAGCATTGTCGAAGATCTGGCCCAAGCACCTTCAACGATGTCTACCCTTGAAGTCCTTCAGTCTTGTCCTGCACAACGACGGGCTCTGTTGAAATCTATAGGTGGAATTGATCCTACAGATTCGAATTTGATAGTGTTTGACTTGGAATATCATATTCCAAGGTTACCCCCACAGCTTGCATTTCAGATACAAGTTGTTGTCACCGACAAGAACATTTGTCGAAATGTTATTGATGAGGGGGCCTCTACGTGTGTAATGTCTTTTACTTGTTGGAAAGCTATTGGCTCTCCTCCTTTAACCGAATCACAAAATACTTTGAAAGCCTTCAATGGATCAGGTTTTAAGCCTTACGGTGTTCTTCCATCATTGCCTGTTACTCTAGAAGGTAAGACCATCCAAGTTGAAGTGGAAGTTTTCGATGCTCCCCTAGATTATAATCTTCTTCTTGGTCATAGCTGGATAGGTTCTATGCGCGCTATTGTGTCAACACTTTTCCGCATCGTGCGATTTCCTCACCAGGGAAAAGTTGTTACGGTTAATCAAATTGCCTTCTTTAATTCCGATACTCACACTGGAAATGTGCCGTTTATAGCTAAAACTCCACCGGGTTACGAGAATGTTGGGGTCGGTCTTTTAAAAGACTCTTCATTAATGGGTACTTTCCCCATACCGCCACCACCCGATATTCCATGCCCATCAGTTGCTTCTATTAATATGATCTCCACTGTACCTCATGAGCTTCTTGTGTCTTTTGACCCTTGGATAGTCCCTGATTCAGGAGATCATACTTGTTTCGGCGAAGTCATGCCGTTAAGTCCGGTTGAGTCTGCTTATCAAGCCATTCAATCGGCAACCCTTTATACATATTCTCTTGATGATTTGTCTCCTGATCCTTTCCGTGTCATCTTTCCCAATGATGAGATGATCATGTCCATCATGGAAGACACCCCTTGGGACGATGGGCATCATCATTCCATACTCTTTCTAGAACAACACACTCTCGAGAACTACCAACGGATTTCGACTCCGTCGACCGTTGTAGTCATATTGACCGTTCCTGGATCTACACATGTGTTTTCCGAAGGGAACCTCAGTAATATTTCTCCCACGATTCCCATTGATATATCAGTTAAACCTGGGATAGTTGAAAATGTTCACATTGGAGCTTCGTGTTCTCCCGAAGAAATTGTCACTTATACTTCCCTGTTTAAAGAATTTCGTGACATCTTTGCATGGAGTTACGACAAGATGCCAGGTATCGACCCTGCTATTGTTGTGCATGAGATAAAAACGTACCCTGGAGATAAACCATTCTGGCAGCGCCTCCGTCCTGTCCATCCATGTAAAGTGGCAGCTATCAAACTCGACGTTGAAAAACTTCTCAAAGCTGGTTTTATTTATCTCGTGGCTCTGACAGAATGGGTTTCCAACCCTGTATCGATTGATAAGAAAGGTGGTAGTATACGTGTTTGTGTTGATTATCGGGATATTAACAAAGCCTGTCCGAAAGACAACTTTCCAACCCCTTTCGTCGACCAGATCATTGATGACTGTGCCAATAGTGAAATCTTTTCTCTCATGGATGGATTCTCCAGCTATAATCAAATTAACATCGCTCCTGAGGACCAACATAAAACTACTTTTATTTGTCCTTGGGGTACTTTCGCCTATAGAAAACTTCCTTTCGGTCTTAAGAACATGGGCGCGACATTTCAACGTGCTATGTCTTATGCGTTTCATGATATAAAGCATATCGTTCAACCTTATTTGGACGATTTGCCAGCTCATTCTTTACGCCGAGTCGATCACCCCAATCATCTCCAAGTAATTTTTGTTCATTGTCAGTTCTATCGCATTCGTCTAAACCCTCATAAATGTGTCTTTTGCGTAGAGTCCGGCCGTCTTCTCGGTTTCATTGTTTCACATCAAGGGATCCGGGTAGATCCTATTAAGGTTGAGGCGATTCTTAATCTCCCTCCTCCTTCTTCACTGCGCCAGTTACAAAGTTTGCAGGGGAAAGCAAACTTTCTTCATCGTTTCATCCCTAATTACACCGAGATTACTCGT
>JASDQU010012786.1:223623-233758 GCA_032191745.1 Picea mariana
TTTTTCCAAACTCTATAATCTTGAAAAACCTTCGAGTTTACTATCTCTGGACTCGTTAAACAAACATTGATAGACCCATGATGGGACAGAACCATTCCTTCCTAGGGTTCGTTAAAAATACTCCAAGGGACTTGTCCAAAGGATGAGCTTATATCAACAAGCATATGTGATCCTCTTCAAGCTTGCGTAAAAATAAAGAGGTACTTGCCAGAAATGGTGGGGGAAAATTTGGGAAAGGGATATGTTTTGTCTTCATATTGATTGGCAGTAAGTGTCGCTCTTGAACATGACACCCCCTATTCATCATTTGAAGCCAGTTTGGGAAATCCATTTGTCTCTCTTTCGAATAATTACAAGGTCATTCCATGTGTATTCTTTGAGTCAATGCTACCAAATCATTGGTCATGTCGTTCATATGTTCAAGAGAATTCCATCTGAAACCTACATTGAGTCGACCATTTGCAGTTATCCATTCTCTCCGTGTCGGCCTTCCCTGTGTCCAAAGTCCAATTGCCACATACTCTGTTTCACTTTCAAACTTAGTTACTCATTTCGTGTCATTGATGGGGGATACATCAAGGCCCTCCTGTGACGAGTTTTGTTCTATCGACTTCAGGACATTATCCGAAATCAAGACTTAGAAATTATTTAGTACCTTGGAGCTTGCATGCCTCAATGGCAAGTTTCCTCGCTTTCGACAGTGGGTTTACATCATTGACCCATGATCGAAAGATTCCGTCGGATGTTCGACATCAACTCATTTATTCATGCTCGATGGATTGTACTATTGTACCTTGGGAGTCATTGACATCAATGGTGATTTCCCTCGCACTTGTTAATGGTTACATCAATGACCGATAATCAAGTGGTTTCTACCATGTTCGACTTCAACACATGTAATCACATGGTTAGATTCGTACTTTGGGCGACGATATTGAAGACCTTGGATATTATCTTTGTGATCTAGGTTGCGATGGAGTATGTATAATTTGCGACACATAGATCCACTGTGTATGTTTCGTGGCTATGCCGTCTTGATTTAAACTTTGTCGTATAGATCCACAGTGTATTCGGGTGGCTATGCTATATTGTGACGGCATGGATCCACAGTGTATGATTGGTGGCCATGGTCTTTGTTTATGATGTCATCAGTCTATGATCTGAGTATGGGAATGCCTACCTCAGAATTGATATATATGATATTCTGTTGATGCTTGGATGTTTGCAGGTTTCCGATTAGATGTGCTCTTGGTTCTTGACACACACATGCAGCTTACAAAGTCTATCGACTGTCACTGGTTCCAATCTCAGACTTTGGGGGGAATTCTGTTATCCATAATTTTTGTCATCATGATGATGTAAGGATGATGGATAAATCAGGCTCTTCACTAGAACACTTTCCTGAGAAAAGTTACCTTTGTCTGCTTTTAGAAATCATATTTTTAAGGGAGGTTCGCAGGATACCTATATATTTGCCTGCGAGAATGCATGATTCTCATAGGCTACATTAAGATAGGGTGCGAGAAGTTCACACTGTACCTAACTATCAGGGTGTGAACATCTTCTAGAGGAAGGAAAAAGATAAATTCTCGAACTTTCTAGAAGGGAATCTTCTAGAAGGATGAGTTGGCATTCGAATGGTTATCTAAGTACTGGTTTTCCTGATATCTTGGGATCATTCCTATCCAAGTAACTAATATATTTTCTCCTATATATTGAGGGGAATGCTCATGGAAAAGGTTAGAAGCAAACTAGCAAGAGATTGATTGGAAAATTAGTGGAAGATTGTATGAAGGATTGATGCTACAACAGCCAGAGACACGAGCAAGGTTATCAAAAGTGGTTGATTTTCTTCATGCATGAGAAAGTGTGTGTGTCAGAGCTAGGATACATCGAAAGGAGGCTTGCAACATCAAGGCTCAGGTTGTAAGTTTTTCTTTCTATCAATATAATATAGTAATGTGTCCATTTCCCATAAAGTTGATTGCACTTTATTACATAACTCCTTGATCATATGTATAGATTAACTATTGAATATATTGAGTTGTTTTCACTTTGATTGGTTTGAACTGTCTTGGTCTGGACTGTGCAAAAGCATTGGAGAGAAATTGGTACAACAAAGACCCAAGGAAGCGATCATACGGTATGTTCATGATTCTTGCCTCCTAGTTCATTCAATAGTTAAAATCTAGGGAAAGAGTATCATTCTGTCCTGTTTTGTTCTAGATCTGGGTGGATCTAGGGAGATTGGTTTGTGTCTGCACTTACGGATTAATCCTGAAACACAACTGGATCATTTTTGTAGTTTTGCAGTTTGGTAGTTTTTTCCTAGTTTTCAGGTCCCTAACTTTTGAAGCTGTTTTGAGGCCCTAAACAACGCGTTTAGGGCTCACCACAGTTATAATGTAGATGGATTTAGATTTTGGAAGCAACATGTATATTCCTTGTATAGACCTTTCCAACGGGCTATCGTGCGCCTAAAACATAGATCGTATGCAAAATTTATGACCCTGGGAAGTTGATGTACTAGCTTACCCAAATGGGATCCACATGACTTGTGGTGCTTCATCTCCTAGGGTTAGGTTTTTGGATGTCTAGGGTTTTTTACATTCCCATTTATTGTAAAAGCCTTTAGAGCCTCATTGTAATCATCTCCTTGTGAATGAGTGCAATCGTCACATCTCTTCTCAGAGATAAGCCACCACCATTCTGGCAAGCTTGTTTTCCGCTGCATTTTACAGTTTCAACATATTTTCTTATTGAATAGAAATTGGTTTTAATGTATATCTGTTATTCTTTGCTAAGCATATTTTTATAATAATATGTATTCATTTCATTATGCTTGTTAAATATGGATCAATGACCAAACTTCACAGCAAATTCCCTAAACTCTGATTTACCACCTCAGTTTGTCTATCTATCTAAGGGTGATATACTGAACGAAAGGACAACTTTGTCCCCAACATTTTCCATAGAATTCTCCAAAAGTGTGCCATGAATTTGGTATCTCTATATGAGACTATACTTCTAGGCAAGCCATGTAATCTCATAACCTCCTTGAAAAATAAATTATCCATGTGAGTAGCATCACTGGTTTTATGGAATGGTATGAAATGTACCATCTTCGAAAATCTGTCAACTACTAAAAATATGAAATCACTCCCCCTTTGGGTTCTTGGAAATCCAAACATGAAATCCATGCTTATGGCATCCCACGACCTGTATGGAATAGGAAATGGCTGATACAGACCAATGTTTTGTTGTTTTCCTTTTGCATACTAGAAAAATCTACATCTGTCTACAAATTTCTTCACGTCGGATCTCATACCTGGCCAATGGTATGAAGAACTCAATTGTGCATAGGTCTTATCATGGTCAAAGTGTCCAACCAATCCTCCACTATGTTTTTCTTTCAACAACTTGTCTCTCATTGAGCATTTCAGAATACATAGTTGGCTTCCCTTGAACAACAATCCATCTTGGATTAAATACTCTATCCACTGACTTCTACCCCTTGAAAAAGGGTTTTCACATGCTTCGTAGGCCTCTTTAAAATATGTATCTTCATGATACATTCCCTTAAGGTGTCCAAACCCTAAGGTATCTGCTTGAAATTCCTGCATAATCAGACATCTCCTGCTCAAAGCAGCAACAACTTTGTTAGCGCTACCACTAGTGTGCTTAATAACAAAATTAAAGTATGCATTAATTATACTCATTTAACATTTATTTTGTTCAATTTATGCTATCTAGTTATGAATTGTAAAGCCTGATTTTCACTGTACAATACAAACTCCTTTGGAACAAGGCAATGCCTCCATTTTTTCAGAGCTTCTATTACAACATAAAACTCCTTATCATACGTTGGGTAATTTCTCTTAGTATCATTCAACTTGTCACTGAAATAAGAAACATTCTTATTGTCTTGGCTCAAGACTGCACCGATAGCTACTCCAATTGCATCACATCTCACTTGAAATGTCTTCTTCAAATTTGGCAGAGCCAAAATCGGTCCTTCTATTATTTTCTCTTTCAATACTCTAAAGCTTTTTTTATCTTTTGTTGTCCAATTAAAAGACTTATGGTTTTTCTTTATGGTGTCTAGTATGGGTGCACAAATTCCCTTGAAATTCCTAATGAACTTTCTATAAAAACTCGTTAATCCATGGAAGCTTTTCACCTCAAATATGCTTCTCGGCGCATGCCATCTTTGATTTCTCTTACATTCTCTGGATCCATCTTCAATTCATTTTAAGAGATCACAAAACCCAAGTATATTATTTTTGTCTTTATGAAAGAAAATTTCTTCATATTTATCAATAGCTTCTCCTGCTGCAACCTCCTCAACAATAGTTTCAAGTGTATCAAATTTTCTCTTTCAGTCTTGTTGAAAACTAAAATATCATCCAAATACATAATTACAAAATTACCAATGAATTCTTTGAGTATTTCTTTCATTAATATCATGACTGTGCTTGGGGAATTCGTCAACCAAATGGCATGAAAATACACTCATTCAATCTGTCATTCATTTTGAATGTTGTCTTCCATTCATCTCCCTCTCTCATTCTTATATGATGATAACCACTCTTCAAGTCTATATTGGAAAAATAATTTTCTCCACTTAAGCAATCCATCAAATCATCCATTCTAGGTAAAGGGAATGTATACCTGATGGTGATCTTGTTGATGGCTCTAGAATCTGTGCACATTCTCCAGCCTCCATCTTTCTTTGGACTCAACATAGTTAGTACTACGCATGGACTCAGAATTTATCTGACTAACCCTTTATCCAAAAACTCTTGGACTTGATTCTTGACCTCTTCATTTTATTGGGGTGTCAACCTATATGTAGCTTTATTTGGAAAAATCGCTCCGGGAATAAGGTCAATGTGGTGATTGATATTCCTAAAGGGTGGTAAAGAACGAGGTAACTCATCCACCAAGATATTAGAAAAATTATCCAACAGTTCCTTAATATCTATAGGAATATCCTCCACATAAGTACTTGTAAGGATGACTCTGGGCTTTCTCACCACAACAAACTGCATCTCTTGTTCCTTCTTGACTTCATTCATGACATCCTTCCCACTCATAAGAAGTATTCTTGGTCCAACTTCTTCCTTTACTTTCTTATCCTCCATTGGAAACAACATATGTGTACGACCATTATTCTCATGGGAGTAAGTATTTTTTCTCCCATCATGTATGACATTTTTCTCATATTGCCACGGTCTTCCCAACAAAACATGGAAAATTTCCATAGGTATGAAATCACACATAATTTCATATTTATAACCTCCTATATTAAATTCAACATTTGACTTTTGACTTACCATGACTTGGTGTCCCTTCTACAACCACGATACCTTGTACGGGTTTGGATTTCCAACTCTATATTTTCCACCATTTCCATGGATACCAGATTATCAGTACTCCCACTTTCTATGATTACTTTGCATACCATGTCCTTGGTTTTGCAAGCAGTCCTGAACAAGTTGTTTCTCTACACTGGTTTTTTTCCTTCTATCGCTGGTTTTAAGAGGGATTTTCATCATGAGGGATTTCCCATATTTTGTTGATTCTGCCTCCACATTCCTCATCTGTGCTTCAGAAATGTGAGCTTCTGCACCTCCTTCTTTCTTCCTCTCAGTACATTCCCAAGACATATTCCTTGTCTTTCCACATAAATTTTATTTCACTTCTCCTTTTCTACCTCTTCCTCTTCCTTGAGAAAAAGAGTTTATGCCACCATGTTGTCCCCCTCGGGAACTTCCTCCTCTTTTTGTATGACTCTGATACTTTCCAGCTTTAGTTCTTGTTTTCTGGAACTTGTATTGGACAATTCCTCTACCTCTTCTTAGACTCTTTCCTCTGTTTCATTGGATTTGTTTCTTTTCCAACTTCTCCTCTGCTTCTGGTGCCACCTGATAGGCGTCTTCCACTGTTCTCATCGTCATCATGTTGATTTCATCCCGGATTTCATATTGTAGGCTATTAATATACTTGAAAACTTTTTCTTCATCACTCTCCCTATGTCCTTCTTTGATGTTCAATCTGTAAAATTCCTCAGTGTACTCCTTCACTAACAAGCCTTTCTGTCTCAAGTTCTTTAATCCCCTGAACATATTTATCTGATAGTATTTGGGTATGAATTTAGCTATCATCTTGTCCCAATTTTTTATTTGTTGCTTACCTTTGTGTCTTCTGTCGGCTTGGAGTTCATCCCACCATAGCACTGCATGTCCCTTCAGTCTAGTAACAACATGATTCACCTTCTTTTCATCATATATATCCTCATAATTGAAGTACTCGTCTAAGGCCCTTATCCAATCCAACATCTCCTCAACATCCAAGTTTCCCTCATACATCAAGACTTCTATTTTTTCTCTGGCCCCCTGATGGGCTCCTAAAATACCTCCTTTGTTTCACTTCATTTCACTATTTTATCACCATATTTGACCATAATCCATTCCCTTCACCCTTTAAAGCATACCATTTATTTAAAATATATTGATTAGAAACTTTAAAAATAAATGATGTGAGTTTTTACTTTTTAATGTATTTTACATGGTTTTAACTAATTTGTAGATGACAAACTTAGTGTTATGAACATATTCTTTATACTATACAATCCACTGAATAGATAAACAATGGATATCATGGAGGATGCATTCACTATATACATTATTAAAACGTTTGCATCATTGAAATGTCAATTTAATAATCTTTGTTCTTTTTAATAGGTGGACGATTGTACAAACAAAAATGAAGGGAGATTGTTCCTTTTCCAAGCAATGAAATTTGAGCTCAATTTGTGGGAAAATGAAGTTGAATCAGAAAAATATGGCACATGGGTTTTGTGCATTATATTCCTATTTAGGTCCTTGTGGGTCGTTTCCCAAATTTATACACTGATTGAGATCCATCTTGAGATTACATATCAGACAGATCCATACCTCCATCCGGGCCTCCATCCAGGCCTCCATCCAGACCTTCATCCGGACCTCCATCTAGACCTCCATAAGACACTTAATATGAAACTCAGAGGACACTTGATATAGAACTCATAACGTAGCAGGGTTGGTCATTGGCATATCTATGGGAATTTTTGGGCGATTATAGAACATGGGATTTTTTCCTGTTTTCATCCTACTGCTATGGTTCCTCTCACACTTCGATTCAAACAGTTGTAACTCACCCCTTTATTCAAGCTATGAATTTAATAAAATTGTTATCTATTAATAGAGATTTAACAATTTTCTGGTTTTGGTAGAGTGTCGACCCTTTCAGTGGTTGACCTCTCAAACTCTATATAAACATGATTCTGCTAGAACGATGAGAATACCGAAGAAGATAGCTGATGAACTCTATTAAAATTCATCCTTTTTATATATTTCTAATGTACTATAAAATCGTACTGAAGTTGTGATTATCTTGTGAGATGGAGTACCACAACTACTTGGGGGTCCCACCAGTAGTTTGCGTGTTCTTATTTTACTGTATATTTAGGTTTCTAGTTTCTCTTTTGTAGGAATTTTTCTAATCTCTCTCTTGTAGGAATTTATATAATTCTTTGTATATTCAGACCTCTATAATCCAAGTTGTGTTTAATTAAAAATTCCTCTCTTCTAACTGTGTTATCATTGTATCTACTCATTTTAATTATTTATATTATGCTGCAAACGTGTATATCCTCTTTACAGGTTGAATTCATTAAGAGGTTGTTCATATCCCATTTAAATTAGATTAAGCTAACCCTTGCAGGACTGTGTGATCATTATATCTCTTTTGAAACATTTCCAGTTTAAGCACAAAAACATAATTTCTGATTTTGAGAGAATAGTTCATAGATATAATTAGTTACAGGAACATGTATTCAATATTCCTTCAATGATAAAGATCTCAGTAGATTGTTTTGTTCACACTCTGCATATTTCTATAAAAATTAATATTGATATTATACCATTTGAATTAACTATTGTGTTAAGATATCATCATGATGTTATTAGTCGTCATAGACATTAGAGAATGATCATTTGAACATTAATACGTAGAAATATAAATTCTCAATTTCCTATGTTGATTTCTTATATGAATTTCTTATGTCAATCCTTTATGTTGATAGTATATTGATGTTGTCTTTTCCAGTGTAGAATTAGTTGTGGATTTTAATGTTATTTTTTCTAGAAGTAACTGCGAATTGTAATGTTATCTTTTTTCTAGTTATTCTAGAGTATAGATTCTTAATGTTGATTATGTTGCTCTCTTAAGAGTTATTTTAGAGTACAGTTTGTAGTAGTTTCACATGGTCACTTTTCAAGTAGATCTTAATTCATCTATAGTCTTTCTTAAAACAGAATGATCAATTGCATGTTTTATGTTGAATCTATAGTCTTTCTTTAATTAAATAATGAAGTGATGGGAATGTACAAGAAGTTAGTTTCCTTTTTATCTTGACACATTTTGTGTTACAACTCAAAGTTTACTCAATCTCTTTATTCTCTGTGTGTGTTTCCACATTATATTATATTAGGCTAGACTATGCTAGATTAAAGATCTAGACCTACACATACAATTCTAGCACCTTGAAGCTTACGCGCCCTGTGTTAACAATTTAATGTCGAAGTAGATAGCATATATTTCACTTGACATTTTTTTCGTCATTTCCGGGGTGGTGCTAAAGGGATAATAACTTAGGTAGTTAGGTTACCTTTAATTACACAACAAGGGGGAGGAGAAAATTTAAGATGAGTGGTAAGAACCTACACATCCATTTTAATGGGTTGCTCCAAAGCCTTGTTTTTCCCTTTCTGTAAGAGTGTTTACTTTTTCTGCAAGTTTATTTACTTTTCTTAGTGTGTTTAGATTCCTGCAATTTACTTTCCCGCAAGCATGCTTTCTTTCCTGCAATTGTGTTTTATTTTTGAAGAGATAACTCTTGTGAATAGATAACTCGGTGACAACAAGGTCTAAAGTAGCATGAGGAGTTCAAGTTTTCTTTAAGTAGTGTGCTTTAAGTTTGCCAATCAATTTCATTTCATTTTTTATTCAATAGCATTAAATTTCAGTTATTATTTCATTGGGTGCTGTAAGAACCCAAAATAGTCACCCATGTGTGAGACAAGAGTCATCAACTCACAAAATGAATACAAAGATGATAAGCTTGGAATAACTTTCTCAAATCCTAGCAGCAACTGAGATTTGTTCTTTTCAGGAAGAACATATTTTGGCAGCAACCAAAAGTTTATCTACCTCTTCGAAAATATTAAAAGAATCAAGGTCCTATGAGCTATACAATGATTTTCCTTGCCAAACTACGAAGGAAGATGAAAAATTATGGACTACATTTGGTGGAGAGAAATCACTAAGACCTGAGATTGAGGATTTCTCAAAATCCATATCGGAAGATCCTTTATGTACTTCAAAAATCAATCATCTAGAAAAAGAGGATCTGCATGGCATGATGAGGGAGAGCATATAAATTACTGTTGACGAACATTAAGATTACATTGAAATTTGGTTTCAAGAGGTCATCAGGCCATAATACTATTCTCTTCTTCAACAACTTCTAATGCCAAAACAAGTAGGTTGGTTGGTTCTTCATATCCATGTAATCACTATGGTAAATTTTTCATATGTGGATATGGGTATGTTTCTTATCTTGCTTCGCACATGGTTACATTGGAAAAGTTATTACACTTGAATAAATATTTTCATTTCTTTTTAGGTAGAGTAGGATAATAAATAAAATCTGCATGTTATTAATTTATCTTAAAGTCTAATGCAGCCTCATTTTACTTTTTCTTTTTAATGAAAGAACTAAGAAGAAGATAGTATTAATAGTCTAATACTAGAAACCAAAACAATTTCGGATCTTTATTTCCATTATTACATGCATATTTCAGACCATTAATAATCATAGTAGCCTGAAGACCAAACTTTAATGCATTATGGGGATTTACTTAAATTTTCAAGGTCTACATATTAATACCTATAGGTAACTTGTACATCCTAGTTTCATATAAGCGCTTGTTATTCAAGCATCCTTATCAAATAGTAATAGGAGAGTGGATTCCACTTCTACTTGTGAGGGAACACTACTATAAATATATATGAAGAAGATAGACTTAGG
>JASDQU010012787.1:0-10383 GCA_032191745.1 Picea mariana
AAGATGATACAGCTTCTTTCGAAGAAACAACTTGTTTACCGAGGACTTTGATTGATACAAATTCCCCAACTTATCCCATAGTTCCTTGGATGTAGATTCTCCTGAGACATTCAACAACACCGAATCTGCTAGGCAAAGTCGAATAGTACTCCTTGCTCTTCTATCCAACTTGTCCCAATCTTCCTTCGACATACCAATAGTTGGTGTACTAGTAGTTTGTGTACTAGTAGGTTGTGTACCAATAGACTATGTGCTAGTAAACAGTGTACCAGTAGGTTGTGTACTAGGATCCACAGTGATCCATTGTTCTTTGTCTACAAGAAGGTCCTCCATCTTGAGCTTCCATAAATCAAAGTTTTTACCGTTGAACTTTTCTATCTCGATTCTAGATGAGCTCTCCATTCCTCTTTCTATATTTGAATCTCCACTGCAAAAGCTCCCACTAAACCCAGGTTTATCATAGACCCAAGATAAACTTGATCTATCAAGACCGAGCCAAACCCTCAACAACAAAGGCATCCCTATGAAGCCAAAAATGAGCTCTGATACCACATGTAAGTTTTAAACCTACGAAGTAAAGCAATGCATATATATTCTTAGGCAAGACAGAAATTAATCAATGGCTCATACACAGAGTACACAGAGATTTTATACCGGAAACCCTCAACTGGGAAAACCTTTCTTATATTCATTATCTCGAATTTCACCATTCACCATACAATATATACAATGTTTTTAGGTATTTCGTAGATACCAAAACCCTAATCCCTTAATCCGGGATTAATTTACAAATCCGCTAAAAATAGCAAAATTTGGGATCGTCGGACGCAGTTGTCGTATCTGACGCGCCCACACACACACATGCAAAGAATATAACACATACCCAACATCAAGAAGGTACTTCTGCTACTAAACCAGGTGATTCTAGTAATTTTCAACATCCTTCCTCTGAAACTCCATTAGTTGTTTCTCATACTCCTAGTGTATCGTCTGTTGGAGTTTCTAGAGCCCTAAATTTCGAGAGTTTTCCTGCTGATTTCTCCTCTCCCGACCTCGGTTTGGAAGGATAAAGTTTTGACACTCTCATCTTCCCTGAGGTTATGCCCTGGCCCAAACCCAGGACCTTAGGATATTTTCCCTCTCCAGGTTTTATTATCCCTCCTCCTATTAGAGTTGTTGCGGGAGAAACCTTTGTTCCTCCCAACCCTGTAGACTTTGTCTCAAGCACTTAGTTGTTTCCCTTTTCTCCTAGCGCTATAGTCCCAGCGTCTCCTGTCTGAACTTCATCCCCTCCTGGTTCTACTCCTGTTCACACTCCAATGGGAGGATCTAATCCACCCAGAAACAGAATGGACATTATAATAGCTACCAGATATGCCCCTCTCATTTTACCTCAACCCCTAAATGCTCTACCAGTCGGTGGTTACCTTAAGCAACTGCCCAAGTTCACAGGCGAGGGAGATACAACCGCAGAACATCACCTCGCAGCCTTCTATAGTTAGGCTGATAACTATGTCGTTATAGACGAAGATGTGTGGATGAGGATTTTTGTCCATAGTCTTGATGGAGAGGCCAGGAAATGGTTCAGAGCCTTGGCTCCCAAATCCATTGATGGGATAGAAGCCTTAGATGATGCATTCTTAAGGCATTAGAGAGATAAGAAAGATTTATTTTACTACATTACAGAGTTTGGAGCTTTAAAGAAAAAGGAAGGGGAATCTGTTTCCAATTTCTCAAAGAGGCTTAATAAAATGTATTATAAAATCCCCGTTGAGATTAAACCAACAGAAGCCTTTGCTAGAATCATTTATGTTAGTGCCTTTGATCTCTATTTCAACCTCTTGTTGAGGGAAAGAAGAGTTGCTTCCTTGGCTCATATGCAAGACGCAGCACTGGAGGTAAAATCCAATATTTCGGCAGTCAACAAACTCAGAGATAAGGCTAACAGAGACAGAGGAAAGGCGAGAGTTGAAGCCTCAACCTCTGGTTCCTCTGTTGCTCATCCTCAAGTAGATGAATTGACCAAGTTGTTCAAGTCACTTTCTGCTGAGGTAGAGAGGTTGAAATTGGAAGGAAAGAAGACGTGCAAAAATGCCCAAAATGTTGATAACAAAGGTAACTTTAGGAGGCCTAACAATGCTCCTCAGATTATGCAAAGGGAGCCGAGGAATAGAGATAGAGACAATCAGAAAATCCATACCCCTCTCCAAAATAATCTTGTTACTGATGACGAAGGAGAGGAAGAATACCTCGACCCAAAAATCCACTGTCTCGAAGATACATCCTATGTTCCTCATTTGACTCAATCAACATGCGAGGAGTCTCTCATGGAAAGTCGGATGAATGAGCTGAGTAAGGGAGACAAGGCTAGCCGCAGTCAAAAAAATATAACCTCAGATCCAAGAAGAAAGTTTGGGCACCTTATGTTCTTGAGAAGCCTACCAGAGCAGAGAAGCCTGGTAAAGATGTAGCAGACAATGGAAAAGGTAAGAAAGTTCAAACCCCCTCTCCAGTGGTCAAAAATCATGTTCGGGAAGTAAAATAAATTCCAAGGCCCACATTTCCTTTTAATTTTGAGCATGAAATCCAGAAAATCAGGATCCATGTCCCCCTTTCTGAACTGGTCAAACACGAGGATTTCAAAAGAAGCCTCTCCAAGCTATTACAGTCTGAGCCCTCATACCATCCCACAGACTCAATTAATTTGCAAGATGAAAAACCAACAGTCATATTAGGTCCGATGGTAGAAGACAGAGATGAGTCATCCCCTCCCTTCTATACCTCTTTGAATATACACGACAAGGTGTTGCACAACTGTCTGATGTATTCGGGGGCTTCCCATAATCTCATGCCCAAAACTGTCATGGAAGAACTTGGACTAGAAATTACAAAATCATTCCATGACTTGTATTCTTTTGACTCTAGGAAGGTGTAATGCCTGGGATTCATCAAAGACTTGGTCGTGAATTTGTTTCAATTGCCCATGAAGAGTGTGGTCATGGACATTGTAGTGGTTGATGTTCCCTCCAAGTTTGGCATGTTTTTGTCAATATCTTGGATAAAAAGACTCGGGGGAACCTTGCAAATGGACCTCACATACGCCATTATTCTTGTGTTTGGTGGGGAGCATAGAAGACTGTACATAGAAGCTCAGTTGGCCTATATCATTAGTGATGAAACAAACCCCACCAACCATCCTATATTTTCCCTTGACACTGATTTGGGGTCCAGTTTATTGCAGCTCACCGGTGTTCCCGAGCCTCCTCTAAAGCTCAGAAAGTAATATTTTGCCTTTCATGAAGATTCCTCCTCCATCACCTCTGTTTGGAAAATGTTCTTTGATGGAGCCTTTTCCAAGGAGGGTGCTAGTGCTAGAATGGTCTTTATTTCACCAACTCAAGAGACCATACCTCTGTCCTACAAGTTAGAGTTTGAAACTACCAATAATGGGGCAGAGTATGAAGCTCCTATGTTGGGTTTGAAGGTTGCAAAAGACATGGGGATTAAAGAGATATCTGTGTTTGGGGATGCCGAGTTGGTTGTAAATCAGGTCAGAAATCTTTACCAGGCCAAGCATCCTAGACTCAGATCTTATAGGAATGAAGTATGGGACATAATAGACAGCTTCTTCCTGGCTTTCAACATTTCATTCATTCCTAGAGGGGAGAATAAAGTGGTTGATTCTTTGGTTGTTTCGGCGAGAAATTTCAGAGTTCCCCCTGCCACCCAAGCTCAAGTATGATATAGAAATAAAATACATACCCTCTATACCAGACAATGTCAAACATTGAAAGGTATTTGAGGATGATCTTGAGATCAAAAGATTCCTAGAAGTTGTTGATGAATTTTCTGCTTTACACATAGACCAGGATCCTGATTCTGAGAGTAACTCGCATGCTGATGTATTTTTAAAGAAAATTGCTAATCATCACATTGTGCAGTTACCAAGCAATCACATTCCTAAGGTACTAGTCCCTTTGGAAAGGATGTTTGACAGTAATGATGTGGCAGTGAAAGTTAAGAGGTCGATTGATGATGCTAACATAGCCGAATGCAACATTGGCACAGATAAACATCCTAAGTATGTCAAGTTGTCAAGCTACCTGTCACGGGAACAGAGCGATTAGTATGCTGAGTTATTTAAGGAATCTGTTGATGTGTTCGCCTAGACATACGAAGATCTCAAAACATATGACACAGGTGTCATTGAGCACAAGATGCCACTGAAAGGAGGAGATGAAAATCTTTGAATGCAGTGGTTTGTTCATTTCCCTGGGGGCCTTTAGTAGTTCTGAGTATATATACTCAGTTTTGATATTTTGTGGGGGTCGATGGTAGAGCAAAGCTCCCGTATTGTAAAGTTTTAGCAAAGACTCTGGTTTCTGGTTATGTATATGTATTTGAGACTTCCTGTTTAATATAAGTCAGCTTTCTTCCTCTGTCTTATTGTTCTTCTAATACTGAATGTTCATGATTGAAGGATTCACATGGATTATTGTGACTGTGTTGTAATGCATGTTTGATTTCAGTGTTGTCATAGTGTTTTTCAATTTCTTGAAAGCTATAAATCTAAGAAGATCTTTTTTTCTGAGCTTTTTCTTCCTTAGGTTGCTAGAAGACCGGATGCCCATAGAAGGCCCTTACATCTCCTCACCAGTTCTTCCCCCTACTCACCCTTTTACTGCAACTTACTGACTGAATTTAGATCAAGACCTCACTTATCTATGCATTGCATGGTCTAGGATTCTGAGTTAAAGCGATATTCTCTTGGGTCTATGCCCATTCAACCACTCACACTTGTATTTATTCATTGTGACATATAAAACTGATGGGTACTAGGCTTACCTCTGTCGCAATCCAGAGGTGACTTCTAGTGCTAACAGAATGTATTGTTGATTTTAAGTATTAAATTTTCATTTGATCGATAGATTCTCGATGCAGTAGAGGATCTGTTGTAAGCTTGGATATCTATCATTGTTTATTGTTCAGACACATCTAAATTCTCTTCGCGGAGAGGATCTCTACTTAGCGAATGTTCATCTTTATGTTATTCTCTTGTTCTTCTCTCCATCATTATACAAATCTTTTGTCTGATAGGGAGCTTAAATGCCTTCAATGAGTAGACTGTTTTTAACTCCATAGCCCAATGGTCCATCACTAATTTGCATTGATATCTACTGTCTTTTCCTTTCTTTAAAGTCTTGTTGATCCGCCTACTCAAACCATTTTAATCCATTTACATTTGGATGGGTATTGGGCTTATCCTCTAGTAGTCTGAGGGTGATTCTCAGTGCTAACAAGGAGCATTCAGGAACCCTAACTTCCACAGGGCATATCTATGAAAGTGTAGAAAACTAGAATATGATATTTTTATCACATGTACACCAAGATAAATCCTCTATCTTTTCAAAATATTAGGGTTTTAAACGTCCTAGAAAAAAATTTATTGTGAAAATACAAAGATGACCTGAAACTGATTTCACCATTCAATCTTTGCTAATCTGTTTTTCACACATTCACTTGTTGTCGATGCTTTCTCCTTTTATACTTTTACATAACCCTTAACGAAGGGATATGTCCCTTAATCAAATAATTAATTCCCAATACCATGGCCAAATACTACAAATATCATGGGAAAATACCCCAAACCCATGGGTTTGAAACCACCATTTCACTTTTTACTTTTTCACATGCACCCTTTTTTTAATATACTTGTAGACCTATATATATATATATATATATATATATATATATATATATATAAATCAATCTTGGAAATGTCGTGTGTATTGTAATGTCATAATATGACATTAATGACATCATTAATCATTTGACAACAATGACAATAATTCCAACAATCTTCCCCTTTGTCATTGATGGCAATCCTGCAATGAAACACATAGTCCACGAGGCATAGAAATATTCATCCCCCTATCTGCAATTCCCCCCTTGTCTACAAATATCCCCCTTTGACATCAATGGAAAAGGGATGATCCCCCTAAACTTGTGCTTCTCCTTAATCACTCAATTGAAACTCCAGTCGATTGTCGTGTTAGGTCGATCCTCAGTCAACCACTTCTAAGGCAATCATCGGTTAGTAAGAGGAATGTTGCATGAATGTACAACCGATGATACACAACGATATGAAGTCCTCAAACATCTATTCAAATGATTCCATGACCATCCATCAATCCAGCCACAATTTATCCTGGTAGTCGGTATTATTCCAGAATTATATATTTCATGTCTCTTCTGCAAAGATCTAAAAGCATGATTTCCATTCCTTCAATTTTTATGGTGAGGATGATGATAGGGCACAATTTGTTGCACTAGCTAATCAAAGGAAGTAGGCTCAAGGTCAAGTTCACTTACATGAGTAGAAAAACTCAACATATCGACAATAATGTCATATGTATGCTCAAATTCTACCATACGAGGAAGCCCAAATGCAAAGGAATCCCATTTTGTCACAATCAATAGTAGGTTGCTCTTTAGGAAAACTAGTTTGAACTCCACCTACAAAAAATAAAAATAAAAATTGGTTGTAGCAAGGCCAAGTGTAGGTAGGGAGGCAGAAACAACATCATATCCAAGACCAGTCTAAATGAATGGAGATCTTTGACAATTGATTATATCATCTAATATTTCAGTACTCTTTTCAAACTTCAAGCTTTTATTCAACTTAATAGTTGTTTTCTCTAGTTCCTTTCTTAAGGAAACAATTTCAAATTCTAGCTCTTCGCAATTTTCTTCCTTTTTTTTCAATTGGATTCTCACCACTTCTTGCATCATTCTTGCTTCTTCTAATTGAATCTTTAGGTTCATGATAGTATTTTATATTTCTTCAAGTGTTTTTGACATTTTGGCTTTTGAATCACAATYCTYTTCTTCATATTTTTGTAGYTATTCCTTTTGTTTCAMATTATTTTTCCTAAGMTTCTTTATTTYGCTTAAGGCACACATGAGTTCTTCTTCAAGATTCACTTCCCCRTCTATTTYRGCATTTTCCTCTTCTTTTGAGTCCATCATTTCTATCCCTTTGTCTTCATCAATCTTTATTTTGATTTCCATAAAGAGAGTTCATTCTCTATCACTATCGAAACGGCTTTCACTACTTTCTTTGGACGAGTCACTAACCCCTTTTGAGTATAGATTCTTCTTCTACTTATAAGATCTCTTCTTCTTTTCATGTTTGTCATGTCTGTGGTTCTTTTTGTGTTGATTATATTTGCTCCCTTTCTTTACATTATGGTCTTCTTCATCATCGCTACTTTCATCCTTTGCATATGGAAACTTAGTAGAAAAATGTCATACTTTTCCACATTTAAAGCATTTGAAGGGTAACTTACCTTTACATTTTCACATCATTTCTTGAGTTTCCTCACAAAATGGGCTTCCTTTGCATTTGATTCATTGTCAGAGTTATTTCTTGATTTGTGCTCTCTGTTTTTTGTCTTCTTTGAAGCTTTGAAGGTTTCTTCTCTCTTTGATGGATTTTCTTTCTCTATCCTCATTTCATATGTCATGAGGATCCCATGCAATTCATCCATTGTTAATGAAACAAGATCCTTCATTTCTTCAATGGCGTAAACTTTGGCATAAAATCTTAAGGGGAGTGACCTTAACACCTTTTGTACAATGATCGGTTCTTCAACCTTTTCACCAAGTCCTTTGATGGTGTTGACAATTTCATCCACATGGAGAAGATAGGCTACAACATTTCCTTCATCTTTCATTTTTATACTCTCAATTTGTCTTCTATGAGTTTGGAATTTTTCCTTCTTAACCTTGTCATCGCCTTCATATACATTTTGAAGCTTGCCCCAAATTTATTTTGTCTATCCACAATGCATTACCTTGATGAACTCAGATTCTGATAGACCACACAAGATGTCATTCATATCTTTTGCATTATGTTCACTAGGATTCTTCCTGGTCACATCTGTTGATGGAGTTTTTGAGGATGTATAACTAGTCACAAATAATTTCCAAATATCAACCCCAAGCGCCATTAGATATATTTGCATCTGTATGCTTCAGAATGCATAGTTTGTTTCGCTAAACAATGGAGCTTTGTTTGTAAATAAACCTTCCTGACCAGTCATGTGTGCTCCTAAGATATACCTTCCAATGGTTATATTGTTTATGAAAGAACTTACTATGATACCAATTGTTGAGAACACACTTATATTGAGAGAGGGGGTGAATCAGTCTAAGACATTTTTTTTTTTTTTTCAAACTTTCATCAACCATAAGAAAACAATCACATATTAAGTGTAAAACATGGAACACGATATTTACATGGAAACCCTTTAGATATAAAACCATGAAACTTCTCTTTATAATTCTCTGTATGCACCAACCTAATATTACAAATATTTGTAGGCACCTACCTGATGGAGACACCAATCATGATTGGTACAAATATTGGTAGGCACCAACCTACTCTTACAGATATTCATAGACACCAATCCCCACCGCTAAGCACCAACTTATCAAGAGACACAAATCTCTTTCAAATCTTCATAGACACCAATCCCCACTACTAAGCACCAACTTAGAAAGAGACACCAATCTCTTACACATCCTTGTAGACACCAATCTACTTGAGACACCAATTCCCATTGCTAAGTACCAACTTAGAAAGAGACACCAATTTGTGAGCTACACTAACCTTCACCAAGTCTACTTGTTATTTTTTCCTTCACTTGGTCTACTCATTGCTTCTACCTTTACCAGGTCTACTCATTGATTCTAAGTTTACTAGGTATGCTCATTGCTTCTACCTTTACCAGGTCTAACCAAAAATTTAATTTTCAAATGGAAACTTTCTCAAAGCTTGTTGTTTTGGGCCTCTTCCCAAGAACGAACTTGTACAACATCCCACGTATCCAATTTTCCAAATTTGATTCTTGTATTTTTACATGAGGTACTTTTTTATGTCTCCTCTATCTCTGCAAAATATCAAGGTTTGAAACATCCCTGAAAATAAGTTATAGAAAAAGTGTCAAGTTGACATGTTTGAAACTTATTTCGGGAGCATTCAGGAACCCTAACTTCCACATAGCATATCTCTAAAACTATATTGAACCAGCATCTGAGATTCTTACCACATGTACACAAATATCTCTCCCATGTCTCTGAAAAATATCAAGGTTTGACACATCACATAAAATAAGTTATAGAAAAAGTGTCAACGTGACTTATTTGAAACAGATTTCAGGAACATTCAGGAACCCTAACTTCCATAGAGCATATCTCTGAAATTGTAGAAAACCAACATCTGATATTTTTACCACAAGTAAACCAAGATCTCTGATCTATATTTGCAAAATATTAGGGTCTAAAACATCCGAAAAAAGATGTTATAGCGAAAGTGTCAATCTCACTTGTTTGAAACTCATTTAAAGAGCATTCAGGAACCCTAACTTCAATAGGACATACCTTTGAAAGTGTAACGAACCAACATCTGATATTTTTACCACATGTACATCAATATCTATACCATGTCTTTGGAAAATATTACAGTCTAAAACATATCAAAAAAAATTTATAGTGAGTGTCCCAAGCTCGCATATTTGATACTCATTTCTGGAGTATTCAGGAACCCTAACTTCCAGAGAGCATATCTCTTAAAGTATAGCGAACCAAAATCTGATATTTTTTCTACATGTACATCAATGTATCTCCTCTGTCTCTACAAAATCACATGGTTTGAAACATCCTAGAAGAGATGTTATAGTGAAAGTGCCAAGCTCACATGTTTGAAACTCATTTTAGGAGCATTCAGGAACCCTAACTTCCATATGGCATATCTATGAAAGTATAGTGAACCAATATCTAAAACTTTTACCACACGTACACCAATATATCTCCTCTATCTTTGCAAAATCCTAGAGTATGAAACATCCTAGAAAAACTTTATCGCTAAAATGCCAAGATGACTTGAAATTGATTTCGCCATTCAATCTTTGCTGATCCATTTTTTACACACTCACTTTCTCTCAGTGCTTTCTCTTTTTATACTTTTTCATAACCCTTCATGAAGGGACATGTCCATTAATTAAATAATTGATTTCCAATACCATAGGAAAATACGCCAAATACCATGGGCAAATACCCCAAACCATGGGTTTGAAACCACCATTTCACTTTTTACTTTTTCACATGCACCTCTTTATATATATATATATATATATATACTGGAAATATTGTGTATATTGTAATGTTTTAATATGACATTAATGAAATTATTAATTCTTTGACATTTGTTATAGTCCAAAAATGCTTTACCTATGCATACAAGACATTGGCCTTTCCACTTACAAACTTTTCCAAAATATTGTTGAGGCTTCTTCTTAAAAGAAAAAGAAAAAAGAAAAA
>JASDQU010012787.1:27188-37239 GCA_032191745.1 Picea mariana
AATGGGTAGGGTAGGATTTGAATTCATGGATGCAACCATAGACAATATACAAAGGCTATGCCAACAGAATGAAGAGAAAGAGGTGAGGATCAGAGAGCTAGAAGAGAGGCTCCAATAAGTGAATATTGATGAAAGGAGTCTTCTCAATTTTAAGACTAGTGCGGAAAAAGTGGAATGATTTGGAAGGTGCCATCATTGATATGTATGCCAATCTAAATCTCTTCCAAAATGTGGTTGCAACAGTTATTGAACAAAATAACCGGATAGAAATGCAGCTAACATAATACAACAGTATCTGTGAAGGTATAGCAGACATTGATATCTGGATAGTGAAGAATCTCGATGCACCTATGGAGCTGTATAGACCCTCAAAATTAGCAAGAAAGATAGATCTATATGCATTAGATCATTTCCAACAGATAGGGAAAAGGGAAGATAAAGAAGTAACCAAGGCAATGGGGATATGTTCAAGGACTCACAAAGTTGCCCAGGAGTTGATAAGGAATGGTCGTCTCCAAAGATTAGACGAACTTGGGAAGAATTTGTTCACAGAAGAGTTGGTGAATGCAATCGAGGACAGCATGAGTCGAAGGAGACAAATAGTAGAAGGAGCAACCTTTGTCTCTATCAATCTTATTGACCAACATCTACTACACCCTGTGAAGCTTCACACTATGATACAGGCTTACATGACAAGATTGGAAAAAGATATGAGTGTCATTAATAATAGCATCGCCATGATCGAAGCAACACTAAAACAACTATCTTACAAGAGAATTGAGTCACTATATAACTAGCTGGAGGTTTGGACAACTTATCTCCAAAGCAAAAGTTCATAGGAAAAGGACAAACAATTGTTTGTCTTCCATCCTTTTCCTAACTACTTCAAATTTCGTCCTCTCTGCCACTTTTTATGAGTAAAAATAAACTGAACAGTTTTGTAACTGCCTCTTCAAGAAGAAGGCGAAAAGACAACTAAGAGCTACTATTTTTTGTATAAAATAGAATAGAGGCTCCTTTGAGTATGACTTTTTTTTTGGCTTTTCAAGCATTGTATAGACCCAATAACTATTTTGATAACTTATATGGTGTTAATAAATATTGAGAATACCTCAGGGCCAGCATGTTATAGAAGGAATTATGTGTAGAAACTAATCGAAGCTTTGAACTACTTCAAGTGAAGATATTTGTTGTTTCTATGGACTGGAAGAATGCTTTGTTTATTGTAGATTAATTCTTATACAATCTTTGTTATTATGTAGTTACTAACATTTCTTTGAATATTTCAATGCCTTGAGATTTGTGGGTTATCACGGTATATGTTGTTGTGATCTAGACTAATTTGATTATACATGTATGTATGTTATTATCTCCAAACTTTCTCTTTTGTTACAGTTAACTGTATAAAAGTTGTGTAAAGTTTTGGTTGCATTATAACTCACTGGTTACTCTAGCATGCTCCTAGCTAGGATAGGTTAGCATAGATTAGTGATAGATTAGTTGTTTTTACATACATGGTCTTCATCTACATCTTTGCATTGCACCCACCCACTTCATCGGTACACCGAACCGTAACAGGTATGAAAACCAAAAGATAGCAATAAATGGTAGTTGAGCCAAATTCTGGATGGGACTCCTAATCCAAATAGTGCATAGTCTAATTGGGACTGTATACCGGGGAGTACCCCTTTTTGTTGTCGGGCGAAGTTGAACCCGTCAACAAGATGTTCAAATCCTAATGTTCAATTGTGGCTAGGATTTATTATCTTCTTGCACACATTGCCAATACTTGATTTTTAGGCCCATAATTTCTAAAAGGTATGTAGATTATGTATTAATAAAATCTCCTTTTACATATCAAAGAAAATATTTCAATGTAATAGATATATTCAATTGATCTCTTAGATATTTACTTCAACATAAAAATGTTACAGACGTTAATGTGGCTTTGCTAACAAGGCAAACAAATTATGAAATAGGTATTAATTTGTGAACAGTGACTAATTAAACACATGAAAAAGCATAGAATGGGATAGGTAGGGATATTTTCTTTCTTATAAAAATGGTTTACATTTGAAAATTTTAAATTAATTATTGAGCATCGCTAGTACTTCAGTTTGAGGATTCTATGTGACACTCGATACTACAATATTTTAGGTGAAGAAATAAACATTTGGACATGTAACATTTAACAAATTATTGTATTAAAAAAATATTATGGCTCCTCTCCATACCTCAATAAGGGATCACATTTTTAGTCTTCCAAGACCATTACATGTTATCCCAAAGAAAACAATACATCTCTTATCTAATCTTAAATTTGGCGGTGAAGGGAAAACCTCTACATTTAGGCATCTTAGCCATTTTGATCTTACATGTTGATTTCTCAATAAATTTTGAGAAAATGAAATCTAAAGGTTATTTACCCTCAGATTGGAAGGACATATTCAAGCTTGGCAGAAAGCATTACCAACCAAATATATTCATAGTTGGAGGCAGTTCATGGAAGTTTTCATGGTTATGCATGAGAATTATTGTAATATCCCTAGGATGAGCCCTAGTTGTATTATGAATTGTAAACATGTTTTGTAGGTTGGTGATCTGAGCAATTATAAGTTGGTAGGCTTATGTGTTAGTAGGTCGGAGAGCCTAGGTGTTAAAGGTTAGGAGTTTGTTTTGTACATGTAAATATTCATATTATTAATATAAAAACATCATTGCGTGTAGATCGACCATGATAAAAGAGAATGGGGGACTAAGCTCCACTAGGCTGGGTAATGGAGAGGCGGTTGAGAGGTTGGAAAGAGGGGATAAGCCTAAGGTCTTAAGTCCAAGATAATAAAAAATTATTATTATTCAAAAAGTTGTTTAAAAGGATATGTTTTTATCCTAAGTTCTTGGGGGAAGGATGGGGGACTTCCAAAGGGAAAGGAATGTGCTTCATGAGCGACAAGTGTCAACTCAAGTACATGCAGAATTAAGGGGGAAGTTCTTGTTGTTGGGCAGGGACTTACGCACTCACTCACTCACATAGGGAGGTTCACGCATAGACAGTTATGGATCTCACGCTCTCACCATATTCGCTATGTTGGACCAGTCTGCCCCATCTCTCCTCACAAGTTCACTCACGCACTGAGCAAGCACACATCCAACCATTTCTTCCATTGCTGAACCCATGGCCATTATGCACCTCTGTAATTTATTGAGTCATCCCTTGCCTTACCTAACTTAGCTATTTTGGTTTGATGAGGTGGGTTGTCAAGCCCGCAGTTGAAGAGGCAGGTTGTCAGGCCTGTGAGAAACTCTCTCTCTAGGTGAGAGAGGTTGTTGTGGATTGAAGAAGCAGGTTGTCAGGTCTGTGAGAAAATCTCTCCATGTGAGAGAGTGTGCTGAGGAAGTGAGTTCTCCTGGAGGGAGTCTCGTAGCTACTACAGAACTCTGAGAATTCTGGTCCGTCATGTTGTTGAAGCCCAAGGTAAGGGAGGTGGAGCAGCCAATGGACTGTGTGACAGCGAAGGTGTATAATCCTAGGGTGGGGCAGGCATGTGGGAAATGAGAGTCTGTGAGCAGTGGGCATAAGTGGCTCCTGGGAGAGAACCATTCCTCTTAAACTATGTAAATTTCCTATTTACCTTTCCTAGCCTAGGAATCCCTTGCCCGATGGAGTTTAGTCCCGGCTCGGGGATGACCCACTACTGAGAGTGATGAGCAGTGTGTTCTAAGGTTGGGAGGTTCGTGGAAGGTCTCCACACAGTTGGTGGTTTTTTCTCCAGTCAAAAGATAAGTATCATTTATGTGCTTAATTATGTATGTTATGCATGTCTGTGATTCTTGAAATGTTATCATGTGTTCCGTTGCATGTAGGAATTACTGTCAATTCCATTTGAGTCTATATGGTAACAGTAATTATGTGTTATTTGTTTTAAATTCATTAGAAATGTATGCTAGATATATATGTATGTTCCTTTGTGACATTGCACGGTCTGTTGGTGGCTGGGGACATTACAAATTGGTATCAGAGCTAAGTGAAGTGTACGAGTAGTGGTGTTACTCGGCCTGTTAGTGGATGGGGACGTTGCAAATTGGTATCAGAGCCATGGTTTCAACACTGAGCCTGGATGGTCCATGTTAATGGTTAACGAGACAAAGATTTCAGATTTAATTGTTGTCGAAAGGGACAAAATTCGAGGTTCAGAGCGTCCCTAGGTGCAAGGAGTGTGTCGACTGAGTCTTTGACTCAAAAATCTCTGGAGAAATAGCTTGAGTTTTCTCATGAAGGGACGCGAAGATCTGTTGTAAGGAGTGCACAGATTCGAAAGTCGACTAAGTGTCGAAGCAACCCTCTAAGGAGAAAGGTGTTCGAGAAATGAATCTCAGGAGGTGTAGCAGTATCATAAAACCATGACAGACATGGTATTGGGCCGCAAAGTAATGTGGGTCGTTGGAATCTGTTCAGGAGAAGGAGGACAATTCCCGACCGTCAGATCTGGAAAAGTTGTGAGGCGGTTAGTCGTGAGTTCCTTTGGAAATACGTGGAGTAACAGAGTCCATATGTGTCATCTATCTGAGAGAGAGGATATGTGGTAGAAATCCGTGGACTTTGGGTGAAATCACTTTGGGAGAAAATGAGGGTGGAGAGGTTAAAACTTCTGAAGCCCAAAGTCCCCGAAGTGGATCTACACCGTAGATTTGAGGGGAAGAGATCGACCATTGGATCAAAACAAGGGTGGAATTTATGGTGCAGTATGAAGGACAGAGAACTCTCGAAGCTTCGAAGTCCGGAGTAATCTAGACTCTCCGTCAAAAGGGACCTGTGTCAGCAAATTGGCTTGTTCGAGATTTCAGCATTCAGGAGAGTTAGTGTGTGCTGAGGTGAGAAATCCCGAAGCCTGAAGCTCTGAAGCCCCAAAGAGCTGAAGTGGTGAGTCATGATGACGTGACCTGGAGGTGACGTGAACCTCTCCTATACCTGCCACGTGCCCCCACCCGAAATGTTGACAGTTGTACTATGTGGGCCCTGAGGTTGCATAACATAGTTAAAGGTTAGTGGGCCCACACTGGTGTTGATTATGATACATCAAGATCGATGGCCAGGAGGCATTGCGAAGACCCAAGTTGCATGGGAGTTAATTCCCCAAGGTGGTCCCGCAATTCAAACCACGGTTTCATCGTGGGGTTACATGTCAGCGTCAGAAGAATTGCAGAGCGAAAGGCGGGTTACTCAAAACTGTGAATGCATGCCCTCGCAATTTGAAAGGCGTTAAGTGATGTCACTATTCAGTATCTTAGTTCAAGTACGAAAACCGTGGGTCCCAGTGGACACGTGGCACTAGTTGAAAAGTCCGGAGACTTGACACTCCAGAAGAATGGTTCATAAGGGAATGAAAGGAAGAACTTTCAAAAGTTTCATAACATCGAGGTGACGAGATGTAATGATGTCACCAAAGGTGACATGGAAGTGTTCAGAGATTAATAGTTCGGGGTGTTGGGGTTGTGTAGATGTGAAATCCTTCGAAGTCCCAAATCTCTGAAGCTCCGAAGTCATGGAGCTCAGATGCCTGAAGTTCCACAGTGGGTGTCAGTCATTGGATGTTGGGTAGTCGTGGACTGTTGACCCATCCTACTTCGCAAGTTTGTCAATCTGAAACTCCTAGAGATTTGCTATGATGTGCTTTGAAAACTTCTGAAACCGAAGGCCCGGAGGCCCGAAGTCCCGAATAAGTTTCTATTGACCTAGCGCTTAGCCACAGCCCGTAGTCGCATGGATTGGGGGCTAAGAGAAAGGGGCTAGTGCTCGAAAAATTATTGCAGAACAGAGCAGAGCTCAGAAATAAAAGATCTGCAAGGATTCTTGATTGCTCGAGAACCACATAATGAAATCTGAAAGTTTTCTTCAATCAGATTGGTTTATGAATACTATGGAATTTGTTAAGGATTGATGTCCTGACAAATTTCGGTTGACTGCACATTGTGTTTGCAGAGGTAACAACTATCAAAATCGAACTGAATTATCGCTTAGTGTAGAGAAATGGAGGAGGCACGAAATGCTTCCAATTCAGAGAATGAAGCTAGAGGAATGGACGTCCATTTGGGAGTTGAAGGATCGAACTCCAACGGGCATGGAGAAGAGATAGATAAGGAGGGAAACATGATGAAAATCATTGAAATATTGCAGAAAGATGTCCAGACTCACCGAGCAGATAACAAAAATCTCATTAAAGTCAGGGAACAACAGGGAGAATTCAACATAAAGTTGATACAGAGCCTGGAAAGGATAGAAAATAAATTGGATAAGGAGAGTGACTCTAGTAAATCAAGAAGTCACGGGTCTCCTGATAAAAAGAGGAAATCAAGGAGTGTTGGCAGACACCATAATCACTCCCAAGGGCACTCCAAGAGGAGGGCACGTAGTAGTTCAATCCCATATCCTACCAGAAAGCATAAGAGATTTGGAGTGGATGAACTAAAGGGTGAAATGAACAAGTTTAAACCTCCTACATTTGATGGAGAGCACAAGAAGGAGGAAGATGTCGAGACATGGCTGCTTGGCATGAGGAAATATTTCCAACTGTAGAACTATTCCTCTCATGTAGAAGGAAGAATTGCAATGTATCAACTGAAAGGAAAGGCATCCATGTGGTGGGATCAACTTGTGCAGGTGCAGCACATTAAACAAAAAAATGTTACTTGGAAGGAATTCAAGAAGTATTTTGAAAAGAAATACTTGACTAAGAGATATTATGATAGAAAGATGAAAGAGTTCTTTGAACTCAAGCTGGATAGCATGACTAGTGATGAATATGAAGGAAGGTTTTTGGAATTGTTGAAGTATGTCCCTTTCATCAAAGATAATACTGTTAAAAATCAAAGGTATCTGAGTGGACTGCCACCTTCCATCAGTGACAAGATCCAGTATGATGATCCTAAAACTATGGAAGAAACTATGAAGAGAGAAAAATGTTTATATGAGTAGCAAAGAGAAAATACCACTCTCTGGAAGGCTTGGGAACACAAGATGAAATTTAAGTTGGATCAGGGGAAGAAGGGAACTAAGCCATCCTTTTTCAGAAACATTCCTCAAGGACATCCATCTTTTAGAGAGCTCGGGAAGGCTGAAGTAGGTGGGAAAATGCCAAGACAGCCACCTATGGAATGTTGGGGTTGTAAAGGAAATCATAGGTACAGATATTTCCTCCACAGAAATGACAAAGTGAGAGTTGTCCACAATGTTCAACAGGCAGAAACAGTGGAGGACATGGGCAGAAGTGTACCAAGGATCTATGAAACCCTGGACAACAAGCAAGCAGAATATCAGTCACATATGATTGAAGTGGAAGGTATGATCAACAACCAAACCATTACTATTTTAATTGATTTAGGAGCTAGTCATAGTTATATAGATCCTAGAATGGTGGAAAGTTTGCATTTTCCAAGAAGAAATCATGGAAATCTCGGTTAGTGTAGTTGGCTACAAGAGCCAAGAGAAAGGTTGTTGAGTTGGTTAAGTCTTGTCCAGTCGACATGAATGGACTGAGCATAAGGGCTGAATTGAAAATATTACCTTTAGGTTCCTATGATTGTCTAATAGGGATGGATTGATTGGACCAGCACCATGCCATATTATACTATCCTAACAAGGCATTCACTTGCCTGGATGAGGAAGGAAACCTAAGGAAAGTGTAGGGAATCCCAAGGGTAGTTGCTGTCAGAGAAATCTCAGCAATGCAGCTGAAGAAGTATTGCACGAAGGGCTGCCAAATATTTGCAGCTCATATGGAAGAAGAACCTAAGGATAAGGTGTCAAATATTGAATACCATGCAGTATTAAAAAAAAATTAGGATGTATTCCAGGAGGTACCTAGACTACCCCCGAAGAGAGATATTGATGTCTCTATAAACTTGATGCCTAGAGCAGCTCTAGTGTCAAAACCTCCTTACAGAATGAGTACACCAGAGATGAAAGAACTACAATTGTGGCTTGAATAAATTCTGAAGAAGGGGTATATACACCCAAGTGTGTCACCTTGGGGTGCCCCGGTCCTGTTTGTGAAGAAGAAAGATGGGACATTGAGATGGTGCATCGATTTCATACAGTTGAACAAAGTGACTATTAAGAACAAGGATCGGTGATCTCTTTGATCAGTTGAAGGATGCCAAGATATTTTCAAAAATAGATCTTAGGTCAGGGTACCACCAGGTAAGGATAAAGGATGAAGACATCAGCAAGACCACCTTCAGAACAAGGTATGGTCATTATGAATTCACAATGGTGCCATTTGGGTTCTCAAAAGCACCTGTTGTTTTCATGTTCCTAATGAATGGTGTATTTAGAGAATACCTAGACAAGTTTGTCATAGTCTTTTTGGATGACATCCTGGTGTATTCCAAGTCAGAGGAAAAGCATGAACATCATCTAAGGATGGTGTTGCAAGTGCTAAGAGACCACCAACTATATGCCAAATTGAGAAAGTGCTCATTCTATCAAAAGCAGATTCATTAATTGGGACATATCATTTCAAAAGTTGGGATAGTCGTGGATCCTGAGAAGATAGAAGCGATCAGAGAATGGTCAATGCCGAAGAATGTGGCAGAAGTCAGATCCTTTATGGGTCTATCTGGCTATTACAAAAGGTTCATTGTAGGGTTTTCAAGGATAGCTCACCCCATCACTTCCTTGCAAAGGAAGGAGAAGAAATTTTAATGGATAGAAGAATGTGAGAGAAGCTTCCAGCAATTGAATCAGTTGTTAACCAATGCTCCAATCTTGAGGATTGCAAATCCAAATGAAGATTTTGTAGTATGTACAGATGCATTCAAAGAAGGACTAGGGGGAGTCCTCAGCCAGAATGGGTTTGTAATATGTTATGAGTCCAGGAAGCTGAAGGATCATGAAAATAATTATGCAACTCGTGATTTGGAGTTGTCAGCCATAGTGCCCGCTCTAAATAAATGGAGACATTACCTCATGGGAAAGAGGTTTGAACTAAGGACAGACCATAACAGTCTAAAGTATTTGTTTGATCAGCCAACCTTGAATGCTAGGTAGAGTAGATGGTTGGAATTCCTTTGTGAGTATGACTTTGATATCAAGCATATCAAAGGAAAGGAGAACAAAGTGGTTGATGCACTCAGCAGAAAAGTGCATGAACTACATGCTACGGCCATTAGCGTGTATCAAACTAATATTAAAGGCAGAATTTCGGAAGTTGCAAATGCAGATTTGCAGTACATGGAATTGGTGGAAAAACTACAGCAAGGTAAGATGCTACAGAAAGTGGAAGATTATAAGTTGGAAGTTGATGGAACACTCCTATACAAAAATAGAATTTATGTACCTAATTTCCAGGAATTGAGAATTATGATCTTGAAAGAAATGCATAATGTGCCTTATGTTGGGCACCCTAGATATCAAAAAATAGTGGCAGCAGTCAAGAGCCATTACTTTTGTCCATGTATGAAGAAGGAAATTGCAGAATACATCGCCAGATGTATGGAGTGTCAAAAGGTCAAAGTTAAACATAGGCACCCAACAGGGTTGCTACAGCCATTACCCATTCCTGAGTGGAAGTGGTGACAATGGATTTCATCACAAGATTACCCAGAACAAATAAGCAACATGATTCCATCATGGTGGTGGTGGATAAGCTTACGAAAGTTGTCCATTTTATCCCATTGAAGACTGCTCACAAGGCAGCTAATGTTGTTGATATTTATGTGAAGGAAGTAGGATGATTGCACGGTATTCCCAAGACAATTGTGTCTGACAGAGACCCGAAATTTACCTCAAATTTATGGAAGTGGTTATTCAAAGGGTTCGGAGCGCATCTGAACTTTAGCACAGCCTATCATCCAGATTATGATGGCCAGACAGAGAGAGTGAACCAAGTTATAGAAGATATGCTAAGGATGTATGTGATGGACAAACCATCTAAATGGGAAGACTACCTACACTGGGTAGAATTTTCCTACAACAATGGGTATCAAGCATCACTGAAGATAAGCTTGTTTGAAGCACTTTATGGCAGAAAGTGCAACACACCAATAAGTTGGG